>KZ807974.1:257125-273028 GCA_000696205.2 Oncopeltus fasciatus
GTTAGCTAATAATAAAAAATATACTTTTATCAATCTTGACCAAAACTCAACAAATTCTCTAGTAAGAAATGAAGCCGGTTCTCTTAAACAGACAGATAATTAATATTAATATTAAATCCGACGTTAGAATAAATTTTCAATTAGGTATTCATTTATTTGAATACACAATAAATAACAAAATTAGACTGAAAAGTGTGAGTTTAGCCTCGATAATATACCTCTCTCAAAACGGCCAACCTGTTGAAGCTAGAATCTTCAATTTATTTTTCGATTACAGAACCAACTACTTTGTATTAATTATATGTATACATTTATTCGCAATAACTTATTTTCTTATATATTTAATAATATATTTTAAAACATTTTCATAATGTTATATAACATAAAAATTTCAGAAAATTAAATAGAATTATTGGGTCACACTGAAATTGGAAACCATAAATTAGACATATAAATGGTATACGAATGATAGATATATCAAAAACAATGTTTAAAAAAGTCAATTATGCAGGAGCTACGTAAACTAAACAATTTCCTGTGCTTCATTAAGATGAATAAACGCTTATTGTTCACAGAGGCTTGTAAAATAAATTTCTTCACTCCTAATCATCCCTAATCTCTAGTTGACAAAACATCTCATCCTTAATCTCTATCCTGTCGTACTGGACGAAGATTAACCAGTTATTACGGTAGTAATAGGCTGAGCTTAAATTAGCTAAATATTCTGACAACTTTGGCACGGCATTTAAACTGTATCGAAATTAAGTGTTTTCTGGAAAGTGCTAGACCGATAGATTTTTCACTAATGCTAGATTCTTTCATGAGAGTTTACCATCTGCTTCAGCCATTAGCGAAATTAGCAAAATCACACGCCCTTATCCCAATCTCGAAACTATTTACCATAGCCTAAGATGATTTTTAGTTGGGGTTCGGTCGAGGTAGATCCAAAGGTAGGTCCAAATCTAAAAATCATCTTAGAATAATATCTACGGTCAACAAACTCTCTTTTTGTATTTACCATAGCTTTTTTAAACTAATTTTTAAAAACAAAACCACAGCAAAGGAAAATCAAAACCTAACAAATAGCCTGCAAGCAGGAGGTGAGAAATTAAAATTATCAAATGGAAGTTTAACAAGGATGTCCAGTCAGCGGTATGAGAAGGCAGAGGTTCATTTGAGAGGAAGAAACAGAGTTACCAATGTTTCTCGCGACAAAAAAATAGAAAGCAATATTTTCAGACAAGATGGGTAACATAATGGTGACACAAATGGTACATTAGCATTTCAGAAGACACTTTCTGAATTTTAGAGAATAATCTACAACGAAAAAGATTCTCAGCTCTCCATAATGCCCTCAGCTCATACAAAATTAACTAAAATTAACTAACATATTGACTTTTTGAACTCAAACTTAATGGCTCGTTACTCTTTATCTACTTTAATAGAAAGATTTATTAATAATCTTTTATTTTGTATCACCCTGCCCATAATATGCCCTATCCACCTAAACATTTAACTTTATAAATGGGATGGTGGATTAAATTATATTTACCTTCCCATTTAATAAATCTTTATTATTTTCATTTAATTTTTTATAAATTATAAATAAANATGAAGCCAAGCTAAAATAAAAATGGGAAATTTATGCGATATGAAAACAACCTGGCTTGAAGGCGTAATCAATCGCGTCCTCTCCAGGCTCTGTTTTAATGGATGGAAGATCTGAAAGAAAATAACAGTTATTTTGACTACAAGTCAACATAGAACTTCTCTTCATCAGAAGTAAGAGATACGCTTCAGAGCTAAATCTCACACAGCCATACCACTACATCTACAGACAAAGTTGTCTCTTCTTCGTTTCAGTTTCAATTCTATGACTTGGCTTAGGGTTAAACAAAGGTCCTTTGAACAAAGGTTTTTCTATCATGTACTTTTTTTTTTTTTATATATAGTTTATTGAAAAATTGTCAATGCAGAGATTTTTTTTTTTTTTTTAATCAAAATTGTATACAGCATAAATAACGTGATACAATGACAGGTAGGGAAAAACACAGTGACAAAACACTCATGGCATGTAGATAAATTAAATGGCACGCATATAATTCATATTGCATTCCTAATGATTGGATTATTTACAGTATTTACATGTTGTAAGGAAAAATAAATAAAAATAAGATAATTTGACATTAAAAGTGTTAACTATATTCATATTAAAAATTTAAAAAAAATCGTCTTTAATATCCGCCTTAGACGTCGTGTAAGTTTGCTTGGGATAGTAAATGGGGAGAGAGCTGAAATATAGGGTATCCATGAAGATGGGAATGGAAAGATTGGTAGCGTGTTTTTGGTAAGAAGAGAAAAAATAGGATTATCAAGGTCATAGTGGATTGTGCGGTTAGAGACATAGTAGGTAGCGTCTCTATTTTCTAAAGTAAGATAGACTGGGAGGAGTCTTTTGTTGAGTAAAAGTCCTAGGTAAGGCTTTGTGATTTTTGGGGTATGATTTAATTGTAGAGTTTAACTGGTAGAGTGAAGGTGAACCGAATTGGTGGGGAGTGAGGGTTGGCTCTAGAACAGGATGGAGGCGAGCGAGGAGGAGCTTGCCCAGGCCTTTACCCATGACTGGGAGGAAAGAAAGAAGAAAGAGGGAGAATGAAGAAGTTTGCTCTTTCTATGTATCATCTTGACAGTAGCCAACTTCCATACTCTTATCAAGATGCTACATAGCCCGTCAAGAAGAGGACGGCTTTTCTGGGAAGGTTTTATGGAATTTCAGAGGTCAAAATCAGGAGCTTTAGTAGTTTCTGAATAGTTTTAACTACTTTTTTTTTGGTGGAGAGCAGGACTTGGAGGTAATAGGGATGTCCTGTTGATCACTGTCAAAGGAACAATGGATAAGATCAAGAATATAGGGATGTGGCTTGAATACGGAGTACTCGGCGAAAGTGTTGGCTATTTCTACATACAGATAAAGAATTCATTTATGATTATGACAAAATTAACTGGCACTAGGAAAGCTAAACCAAACTTTTAGCTTCTTCTAAGTAGGATCGGTGAAGATTATTTCAAATGAAGATCTTGTATCAAAAGTCGCAATTAACAATGTGAAATGCTTCTACTGTGAATTCCATACGGGAAATCTGCTGCTAAAAAAATACACAAGCAAGTCCTGCGTAAAAACATTTTAAAAATGTTTCATTTTTATGTTTACACCTTTTTTTTTCTTTTTTTTTTTTAAAGTAATTTATTTGCAGTAAATTTACAATAAGAAACTGTATTCTTTACTTACCACATACTTCGACAAAATAAGGTACAAGATATAATTTATAAATATATATATATANAGACAATGTGTTCCTTATATACCACATACTTCAGCAAAATAGTTATAAAGGTACAAGATATATGTATATATTACAATATAAATTATTTAGCAATCGGGTGACGTACCGCAGTACTAAGTCGTTCCCGTACAAAATAAATGCCAAACCTAGTAATCACTATTGGAAATGTTTTGAGTTGAAGGTATTAAGGCTGAAACAGAAATATAATCTCTGAGCACTTTTATAAAAAATCTTTAACTTATTCAAGCGAATTTCAATGGAACCTAACTATTGAGGTCCTTATCATTTTTTTTTTTTTTTTTAGATTTCCTCTTACTCAACCTACAAGATACCAAAAATTATAGTCACTAAAATGTGTGTGTGTGTGTGTGTGTGTGTGTATATATATAATTTAATCTAAACTGTGGCTTGTAGACCATTGACACACACACATGTGTGTTTGTGCGTGTGTGTGAGTGCCATCAATTTACAGGCGGCAGTTAACAGTTTTCATAATGAAATTCGGCATGTGGCTTTCAAATGACAAACAAAATGCTAATTTCGTCTATAGATCAAAATCGGACCCAAAAGACAAATTAGTAAAAAATATTTTCGATTTAGCAAGCGTGATATTTAGTTTAGGCTAATGAAATTGAACCTAAATTAGTTTGAATGTATTATTTATATAATAAATGTTTTCGAAGTCACGCTGAAATCAGTCGCTTTTCTTAATGAAATTTATATGTATCACTTTAAAAGTAAAAAGAAGAGCTGAGGTCGTTAGAGAGAAATCGGACGAAAAGGAAGGGGGAGGATGACCTGTTAATATTGTTTCTTTTCTCTGCAGCGGTTTAGAGATTTTAAAATGAACAAGGATTTGTTAATTGATAAGGATATACTTTACATAACAGGAAAAATTTTAAATACAAATATTCATGAGTATTTGACATATTTGACACAGTTTCTGCGTGATGAACTTATACTTATATATATAAATGAAACACTCTTTTTTTGTGATATGCAGCAATCAAGAACAGGTGGGATAGAGAGTGCAGTTCACACACAAAAAGAGAAAGTATCACAAGGAGCAAAATTTCCTGGGAGCCCTCGCCTTTCGTCAGTGAGAAGAGAAGAGATGCTAGCTTAGTATATCTCTACTTCTCACTGACGAAGTTCGCGAAATCCCCAATAATTTTGCTCTTTGTGATATTATCTCTTTTTGTCTGTGCACTCTCTATCCCAACTGTTCTTGATTGCTATACATATATATATCTACAATCTTGTTTTAAAAATATTAAAAAATAAATTTCTAAACAAGATTTTAAATATGCTTTTTTGTAAAAAAAAAAGTTTTAGACGTGTAGAATGATCTGAGTTTAATCTTTCCTTCTCGCCCTAGTTCCATCGTTTGGAATACAATTTCCAACATTCCCTCCCAGGCACACATATTCAGCAGGCTTTTATGTAAATAATAAGCCATCTTGAGGGATATCATGAAGGCGAGAGGGATCGTATGAATATGGGATCCAGGTGGCAAGACGTCCTGATGATTGCCTTCATGATAGCCCTAAAGATGGCTTAAAATGTTAGCCGAAACGACAGAAGATAATTTTAAAAAATACACATTTTTTTAATTTCTTTCTTAATATGACTTAAATTTCCTTTAAATTAAATTTTCTTTTAATTTCCTTATGTTTTAGAATAAGAATGTTATAGAAATTACATTATACACCTATTGCATTTTTTTTTTCAACGGTAATGATTACGAGAATATTAAGATTTTAAGTTTTGGTTTCACACTAAATCCCTTCCAACACCAGGGAACTCAGTGGTTAGTGAAAAGAAATTTACACATCGAATTTGTTTTCGGTTTAAGCAAAAAAGCTTTCAAATATGGTATTTTAAATATATATATATAATTACTCCAAAATCATTGTGTAATTAATTTATTATTGCTAACGTTTCGACTTATTTTGTAAGTCATCATTAGGGCGATAGTGATGTCTGGAGAGGTTTCCGAGGGAGTTTAATGGTCACATCGCAGAGTGCAGAGCTAAACTGAGAGACAACCGGTGAAAAGGGGTGGGGCATAGCCCTTCTGATATATGGCCCTGATGATGACTTACAAGTTACGTCGAAAAATTGGCCATAATAAAATAATTACCCAATAATTTTTGAGTATTTTAATCAACTTACAAAAATATATATAGCAAAGATAAACTTGCACACCGAATATGATTTCCGTTTGAGCAAAGAAAATACGGGGCTTAAGATTTTCTTTGCTCAAACGGAAATCATATTCGGTGTGCAAGTTTATTTTTGCTAACCAATGGATAAATTCATTAGTGCGGGGCTAGATTTAAGGGCGAGGCCAAATTAAAAAACTTAATATACTCGTTACAATTAAGAAAACAATAAAAACAGGAATAGGTGTAAATATAATACTATAACAATTTTGTTTTATATAATAACAAATAAAAAAATTATATTAAGAAATATACTTATGAATTAAATTTAAAGTACCTCTTATTTTTAACGTATAAGAACCAAATTCAGTATTTAGGCTTTTCATTACAAAACCTTTCAATGAATTCGTTTTTGGTTGAATCCGGATGATGGAGAGGGGGAGGTTCCGAAGAAGGAAATATATAATGGTAATATCTATGTTGTTATTTGGGTTACGAGAATGTTTATAGGATATACATTTATATATTTGCGTGTGTAAAATGTAATTTTTTAACGTTTATGTCCTACAAGAGTTTTACGTAAAACGCTTTTTATAGAAGAAATTTACGAATGTAACTATAATGGGCGCATCCCCCAATCTTATTTCCCGGCTAGTCAACAGCAAAATAAGGAAACTATTCTTAACTTTTAGGTTTATTCCCTCAGGCTTATAATTTAAATTTTGTCATTTATATTCATGTAGAGTGAAACATGGGAAATCTGCTGATTATGCATCCCCTGCTTGACGGATTTAAAATACTAATTTAAATTACAATTATATATTAAACTCCTCCTCATTATTTTATAAGTAATAATTGTGATCTTAGTATCCTGGATAAAAGAGATAATATAATATCTATGATTTCATAAGTGCAAAATTATATATAATTATCTTAGATCTCTTATCTAAAGGAATAGTTCGAAGTATCAGTGATAGCAGTATCATGAAAGAATAGTTGGTTAATAAGAGAAGGAAATCTGTCTGCCAAGAATAGTTGGCAACCATGAGATATGTTTTATATATTGTTTTCTTCATTTTATTTATGAGTTTTAATTAAAATATTTTAGAAGTTTACCAAACTTTCAATGCACAGTCCCTCTACTGGTGTTTTTGATAAGTATGTAAATTTAACTTATATGGATGACATAACGTTGTAGAATTTACATTTATAGTTAAACTTCCAACTTTTTTTTTTTTTTTTTTTTTTTTTTTTTTTTTTTTTTTTTTTTTTTTTTTTTTTNCATTCTAAACACCCATGGCTCAGGACAAGCTTCTATATTATAAATAAAAGATTGACCTGGGCGGGATTTGAACCCGCGGCGTCAGGATTGCGAGACCCGTACGGATCCCCTGAGCTATCCCGGCGCCCCAACTTCCAACTTTAATGAGGTACCTTGAGAGGAGAAGTAGTTATCCATCATATAATTTGCGCGAGTACTGTCAAGTGTAAGAGACGCTATCAAGAGCGGTAAAATAACCTTCTTTATGAATAGCCTCTGTTGTACAAGCCGTTATCGACTATAACTGTCATTGAGAGAGATGACGAATTCCGCGAGAATAACCACAATTCTATGATTGCGGACAGAGAAATTTTAAAATAAGTAAATAGGCATTAAAAGAAAATTCACCACAACTAGAGGTTTTTTTCGCCAGATCTTAATTTGGCCTATAAAGTGAGCATATTTTCTGCCCGAAGTACGAAATGCCTTTCTCATCAGGTACTCAATGGATGGATGAGACAGTAAGCCATCCTTCCCGAAGATTCAAAGTCCTGTGAGAATTATAAGAACCAAGGTTCAATGACCAATTGGTGATAAATATGAAGTTCTCTGGTGGAGAATCTTTGGTGTTTTGACATTTAGTTTTTTTCATGGATATAGTATTTTATATAAATTAAAATGAATAAATAACCTACTATAAAAAAAAAACTTTATTGCTATTGATAAATACTAAGAAAAATACACTAGCTGAGTTCCATTACGGACTCCGGTTACGGCGGGGTCAATATAGCCTTACTTAACAGGTAAGATGAAACTGTGAGTGTCATATCCAACTGTTATTTAGTAGAGGGATCATTTGTATTGAAAAGGGTAAGTTTCAATAAAAATGAATTGTGTTATTGTAGTTATTAGTTCTTAAAAATAACTGTCTATAATAATATACTATTATTAAGACAGAAATAAACAATATAAAGTAGTTAATACATTTTTTTAAAATATATACTATTAATATATATATTTTTATTTTTATAATTAACAAATCTTTATATATTACATTCTCTTATTAACAACATCTTGTAATTTGATAACATAGAGAAATTACAATAGTAAAAATAAATCAATTATAATAATAAAAAAAACAAGGAGATAAAAAACTATTCACGGAGAAGGGACCCACTCCTAATAAGTTTAGGCATTAAGGCCTAGGAGATCGCGTGGCCATCTCCGTTTAAGTCACCGGATAGGATTGTAAGGATTGGAGTCCGACGACAGGGATTGGGTATGTGGATTAGGATGAAATTGGAGTTTATTATGGAAGAGCTTGAAGCGAGTGGTGATAAGATCTTGGACGAAAGGAATATTTAAGTCGTGATGAAGGGTAGAGTTGGACACATGATATGGAGCGTTAACAATTATTCTGAGGATTTTGGTCTGGAAGGATGTTATTCTATTTAACATTATTAGGAGAATTATTTCTTAGCTAAAATTTATCTGCACTCATTTGGACTCATTTATTTCAATTCTCCATTTGATGCACCACTGCTGAATAGCATCAAGGTGGTTTTGTAAAATGGAAGCGGTTTTGGAATCAGGATAAGAGGAGAGGATCGCTTTGTCATCTGCAAAGAGGGCAAATGAGTGGAGATGTCTGCAGTAAAAAGGAAATAAAGGTTAGCACACTGCCCAGTGGAACGCCTGCTTTCACGGGGAAGTGATCGGAGTAATCTGATCCTTGCCGGACCCTAAAGAAACGGTTATAAAGGTAAGATTTGAGGATTAGGTAGATGGTACTTGGAAATATGGACTTGAGCTTATATAATAGACCAGTATGCCATACTCGGTCAAATGCTTGAGTGACATCTAAGAATGCACCAGGACGAAATTATTTTCGCTTAAGGGAGGGGTAAATGAAATCTACAACGTCAAACACAGTCTGGACAGTAGACAGATGCGATCGGGAGCCAACTGATGACATAGAAGAAAATTTAAGGAAGTTATTATAATTGGCCTGAGGTGATAGATTTGTTATGAGGGCAATATACTGCAGAAAAGGTAATTGGGAAGGTGGAGTGTTGGAAGGGAATAAGATTTTTACAAATGAAAAAAACTAGGATATCAGGAAGACGGTTTAAATCAGTAGGCCAGTACATTGGACAGGACGAACTTGAAGTGGAAAGATTGCGAGAGGAAACAGTGTCATACAGAGCACCGGCACGGGAGTTGGTCGTTCTCGAGCCCCACCACTAATCTACGCCTGAGAGGAAACGGGGACCTAAGGATTTAAAGTGTTCTTGGAGCTGATTTAAGGTGATGGATTTGTTAGGAGGGCAGTACACCGCAGATAGGATAATTGTAGACGTGGAAGTTAGGATGGACACTGAAGTAGATTGAAGAGAATCTGTGGGAGTGGAAGGTATTAAATAATGAGTGTGGGAAGTGTAAATAAGGAACGCAGTTCCACCATGATCTTGTTCGTCTGGGTGATCAGTTCAGTATGTATAGTATCCCGGTATCTTGAGCTTTGTATTTTTTGTTAGTCATGTTTCAGTAAGTAGAATTACGTGTATATCTTTGTCTTCCAGAGTCAGTTTCAGTTCATTTATATGTGTTTGAATGCCGTAAGCTTTCCAAAGGAGGTTGGAAAAGATACTCGGAGGGAGTGGATTCATTTCATTGTGGAAGATGTCATATTTGTGACTACTGTTGTTAGGAGGTTTATAAAAGGATTGATGAGGTTACGAAATTTGGAGAAGGACTAAGCATGGCTTGGAGGTCACTAAATGCTGGTGTTGGAGGAGGAACATGACAGGTGGTAGGTCACTCCCCTTCTGGGAGGCTGGCGTTGTGGAAGAGATTCCTGTTAACCAGATTGCTCTTGGATTGGCTGGGTCGCCCGGGAATAAAATAATCCTAGGTTCACTTTTTTTGCAGGGGCTGGTCGAGCTGAAGGCGCTGTACTTTTGTAAGAGTGAGCTGCACCCGTTGCTTTTGATCTTTGAACATTTGGCAATCTTTATAATTGGCGGGATGATTTTTCTGGCAGTGAGCACAAACAGCAAGTGTACTGCGAGATTTCTGACAGCCCTTTTTGAGATGTGCACCTCCACACTTAACATATCGGGCTCCATACTCACAGTAACTCTTTGAGTGGCCGTACTGCTGACATTAGTGGCACTGAACAATGTCCTAGCAAGGATGGGGATTCTCTACCCGTATTTTGTAATGACAGAGCGATGTGACGTATGTATATCTCTTCTACATTTCTTATGGGCTCCAGATCAATCAAGAACAATGGCAGTTGAGTCTTTACAGGTGCATCCCTACTAGGCTTGTTTAAAATTACGTCGATAGCGTTTCTGACTTGAAAGCCAAGATAGGTAAGCTCATTTTTGATGTCGTGAGGGAGAGTGGAATATTTGTCACTACTCCGAGTGCACGTTCTTCCTTGAGCTGGTAAGTATGGTGCTGCGCATTGTTCTCCTCGAGATAACTGATAATACCTCTATAAGTGTCAGGGCTGTCTGGCATAATTTTTGTGAGGCAGGTCTATTGTCCGCAGCCAACGCGCTCGTCGAGCTGATTGAACATCAAGCATCTTGTAAATTTCTGAATTTACATAGGAAATTAATGACAAAGATGTGGGATGGTTGGGCTAAACGTTGGGAGGTGGTTTCAGAATCCATCTCTTCTCTTGAAATATTTTTAAGAGGCTGGAATGGGTTCTGGATTGTAAACCATGATAAGGTCTCATTTAGCTCATTAGTAACCTGTTCGGTAACAATGACCGGTGGCTGTGCATTTACTACCTCTTGAGGTGCTGGGTCGTGCTGGCAGTTGGTTTTGTAGCCTCTTGGTTCGAGTGCCACTGTCGGAGTGACGCCTCATTACTTGGGAGGAATCATGGGTGCTCCTTTCCTACCTCCACAGGCTATAACTTAGTGGTAGTAAGGCATGGTATAAATAATAGATAAATATAGAGAGAGATTCAGAAGAAGGAGAAAAAAATATAGCAATAGAAGAAGTATAAAGAAGTGCCTCAGGCAGCATTGCCACAAGCTAACACACAACCATTTGACCATCCCCTTTGGTCGACAGTTAAATAGAATGAACACTAATTCGCTTTTTAAAAAGATACTTTATTACAAATAACTACACGGGCAAAATGACTGGCAGAATATTAGAGAGATTAATCCCCAACCAGAATTAGAGTAAACCCACCTAAATATCACCATTTTCATATCTGTCAATCTTTAATGAACCAAAAAGATGAGAAAACTGCTCTGATTACTAAACTCTTGCATAACATAATTTAAATTGAGTTGTCTTACGTTAAAAGTAACATAGAAAGCTCCAGAGGATCCGTACGGGTCTCGCAGTCCTGACGCTGCGGGTTCAAATCCCGCCCTGGTCAATCTTTTATTTATAAATAAAAGCATGCCCTGAGCCATAGATGTTTAGAATGAGAGGGATATACAGGGGGGTAACCTGTAGATAGCCCCCCCCTCCATGATTAAGTGGTTGAAAGGGAGGTTAACACTATAGGGGGGGGGGGAGCAATATTGTCACATACGAAGAGATAAATATTTAATTTTGTTTACTAAAATGCAAAATGTCAAATAGAAAAGAAGCCAGATATAAAATTTATAAATCTTGATTTTTCTTCTTTTTTTTTTTTAATTAGCCATAAAGATACAAATTAAGTTATTAAACTGATATTCAAACTATTATCATAACCAATAAGTAGTAATTATTGTAAATGCTTCCTAATATCCCTTCTGACCAATTAAAATTAAGATAATTACTAATTTCAAGTGATTAAAAGGATGGAAGAAAAATTTACAAAAGCTAATTAAATTTATTCAACATTTTTGTAGAATATAAGTGATATTGATAGTGAAATTAAAAATATTAATGCATGATAGTGAGTAAAACAGTTTTTATGGGTACATATCAGAAATTTAGAAATGTTTCAGTGAGGATCTGGAGTCATGGCTGCAGACTGCAGTCTTGCAAGTGTTGACCCTGCTGCAATATTTCCCCCATAAGATTGACTTCTTGCTGCAATAGTTCCGCCAACTATTCCAGTACTTCCTATTCCTAACATTCCAGCAACTGGACCAGCAAGAGGACGAACCTGTGTTGCTACTCCACCTACTACATTCACAACAATGTGACTCAAAAAATCCATTCTGAAAATAAATAAATTAATTATTAGCATTTGAGAGTAAGCTGAAATAACTTCACACAAGTAGCTTAGAAAAATGATACGTTAACCAAATTTTAAATGTAATTAAATTATAAGTTTAAATTCAATTAATTGTGAAATGAGGCTTAGTTCTGTAATTACTTGAATCACTCCCCAGTATGTAAGTGGTGATCGACATGAGACTTCTTAGGGAATATTGGAGGTTATAATTGTATTTAAATCAAAATATCCTCCACCACCCTCCTCACTTTCTAGTTTTCTGAGGATAACACACTCAATGTTTACACTAATGAGTAACATTAATTGATCACCTCTGTTAAAGTCATTCAACATTTTTTTAAATTTTTATACTGAAATTATATTCATTTTTTATTTTTATTTTAATACCTAGGGAGTGCACTGGCATTTTTCTCCCCCTCTCAATCCCTCCTTGACTCCCTGCCTAGTCTCCTTCTTATCCTAGGATAAGGAGAAAATGGGTGCCGGATAGTCTATCGCAGGTTAACCTGGGCTCCTCTCTGAGGACGGGTTACGTCCCGGGATAGACGAGCAAGGACTATTATCATGTACCCTATCAAAAAATTAAGTGTAAAAATGTACAGATAATTTTTTTTTATAAAGTTAATTCAGAATAGAATACAGAGTACACTCGAGATGCTCCTATTTCCCTGGGGCTTGCAGTATGTTCTCCGCTGATTACCTGTACTGGTGGGGGATGAGGGTGTGTTGCGATGGCCGAATTGACGGAAGGTCTCGAGGAGGCGGTCGCCTACCCTGCACCCCAAATATAGCATTCTCGAGTGGGGATACTCTCGTCACTCTGCAGGACACATGTTCTTCGTCTACCTGTCAGCTGTCAACTCTTCCCGCGGGAAATATCGTCTTTCTCTACAAAGCTTCTTTTTTTATTTTAAATTTCTAAAGAGTCTTCGACACCTTTATCCGGTTTTTTCATAGCATGTACACCCAGTACAATTGATAAATTTCGGTTCCTTATTATGAAAAATTATCTTTAAATACTGAATTTTAATTTTTTTGGCCTAAATAAGAATTTATCTTCTAATTCAATTGTATAGAAATATAATTTTCCTCTTTTATTAGTAGCCATATTTTACTTCAAACTTTTAACATTAATATTTAAAATTGCAATTGTTGACAGAAACTGTTGTAAGTTGTACATGAAAATCATACTATTGCAGCAGAAGTTTAAATGATTCATAAATTTTAATTAATTCTATTTAGGAACTTATTTAGTATTTAAACGTATACTAATTGGAATATACTGTTATAGGCCTCCTAGCTTATACTTTAGTGGACCAAAGGAAGATTTGATGCCCAGATATGGACTTGGTGTTGTGATGGTGTTGAAAGTGGAATTTATACGATTTATATTAATTATTAAAACGATTTTTTTAATCAAGTTTTGGACCGAATTTTGAACTATTTTATATTTAATAGTTCTACAGAAGGAGTTCTACTAGTACTGTCGTAGTTTTATATTAATTTTGAGAACATGTCACTCTTTCATGCACAGTAAGAGTAACTAAAGCTAGCCAAATCATTCAATATATTCGTTGAGATACAGTTTGTATTCACAGATATTAAGATAATTTACATTCAACTAGTTACTAATGGTTGATGGTCCAATACTTGAGCAAGGGAATATCGCGGTACAACCTCTGAGTGGTACAAATAATCCTCTTCATCCTCAAATTTGGGGGGAGGGGGCTATTGTCGGGCAAAATCTGCGGCTAGGAACACGATTTTCCTACTCGTCTGGTCTTCAATGCGTTTCAAACACTGCTCAAAACTTTCCACTAAGCTATTTCAATGTAAAATACTGGGTGGAGAAGGTTTAAAAAAAATAAATAAAAATACCTATAATTCTATATTTGGACTAAATATTTTTTCAATTACTATTACATTACTTAATACGCTACACAAATAATATTTCAATATAAATCATGATTGTACTTTTGAAGTAATTTCTACATTTAAACATGTTTTGTTTGTATTTTTGCCCCTTCCTTCCAGTCTACGTGTGTGTTTACTGTATATAAATAAATAAAAGTATGACGTTATTCATTTGCTATTCGTCGAATGAGGCTGTCGCAAGTCACCGCCGATCTCAGATCGTAGATATTGACAGACTTATGAGCTTGGNAAAAAAAAAAAAAAAAAAAAAAAAAAAAAAAAAAAAAAAAAAAAAAAAATGGAATCCTTAATTTATACTTTGAAAAATTCATATAAATATAATTAACAAAGAAGCAAACATTTCAAGTTTTTGATTAGAAATAAGTATCTAAGTAAGTACTAACCTTAAATGTAATGTGAATCCGAACTGTACGAGAGCCAGAGGACGAATGATTCCACTTGAGTGAACGCTTTATATAGCCTTCAAGAAGGTGAATACCCTTTGGTTCTGTGATCCACAGAAGCAAATATGGCCGCCGCTTTAACCCGAGTCAGCTACACATACACAATCCTACTTGCTTTCAATGCTCGCCTCACGTTAGAGCGGCCAGAAACCGCGCACACTCACATTGGCTATCAGAATCATAGGCTAAATATATTAATTATTGCCTTACTCTCCATTGTTTCACCCTCACTATCTGAATTCACTTTTTCAACTCCAATTAAATGGCATTTCTCAAAGTTACAAGATAACCACATTTTCTTAATTTAACTAATTTATTTTCATAAAGATATTTGTTTATGTTCAAATGGAGAGTTTTTTTTGTTTTTTTTTTTACTTTAGATATTATTATTAGATGTTTTNTCCATAAATAATTTTTTAATTATGATTATATTTGTAAATAAATATATATAATTTTTGAGTTTTATTTTTGATATTTTGATTAAATTGATATGAACTATAATTTTACGAATATAAACAAGGAGAGAGAAAGAGGTAGGTAAATAATCTAAAAGGTTATTTCCACCACTAATGAATATAGAACTGTCATACTTTCCATTGTCCGTCTTCATTGGTTTCTGCAAACCATCTTCTGTTGGCACAAATTGGCCAACAGAAGATGGTTTGCAGAAACCAATGAAGACGGATAATGGAAGGTATGACAGAGAGAGAGGTAGGTCACACGAGGAGAGAAGGAATTCGAACCATTAGCTAATCCTATTAATACTCTTAAGCTATCAGTTAAGCTTTGTCCCTTGACTTGATAGCCCAGTGAGTTAAGCTTTGTCCCTTGACGTGATAGCACAGTGAGTTAAGCTTTGTCCCTTGACGTGATAGCACAGTGAGTTAAGCTTTGTCCCTTGACGTGATAGCACCGTACTGTACAAGTGATTCTCGCTATTTCCTTATTGGAGACATTTCAAGTTGATTGAACATTTTATTCTCCTGAAATAGCGACATTTAATTTATTTAATTTTTTGAATCAGCATTACATTATATTAGAGTGCTAATCAATATTACGCTGGTAATCCAACGATTAGCGTACTGCCAACATCTCACAGAAGCCGTACTTTGGCCGACTTTGTCTATGACTGACTGCCGGCCTCATAAGTTCAACCAGACGACTACGTTTTCTTCCGCACCCGGATTCGACGCAGTTTGTGATTTTCAACAATCTTATATTCCGTGAGCTCACAATCAGGTCAGACCTATTATTATTTGTTCCTTCTCTCTCTCCTTCGTACAACAAAGAATCTTCTATATAGTTGCAGTCAAAGTAGAAATTAGGACTTTATATCATTTTTACAAACTATTTATGTTTATTATTTATTAATTAATTATTCAATTTATTATTTTGTAATTAAGTTCTTTTCTTTTGTTATTCCCTCGAATACAATATTTTCTATGTGTTAAACTAATGCCAATAAACCATTTTCATTGTAAACCTATAAATTCTGTACTTTTCATTTCATGAAACATCAACATTTTTCTTGCTTCCCATGTGATGGCTA
>KZ807975.1:19161-43623 GCA_000696205.2 Oncopeltus fasciatus
TGTTTCATTATATATATATATATATAATAAAATAATATTCGGTGTTTAATTTTTTTTTTCTCCTGCTTCCTTTGTGTGGGCTCAGGAGACCAGGCGAAGCCATAGGTGCGGTTAGTAGACTTGCACCTCACGGACCATGAGAGGAAGTCAACAACATGGCGAGGAAGACAAAATATACTCCTGAGAGTCCTACGACAGCGTCCGAGACGAGGCGAGTTTCTGCCGAATCTAAATAATGCACAGCCACATCCCCAACACTGCGAGTGACTAAGGGAAGAAAAACACCAGTGGAAAGGGCTCCTAAGTTTTGGCGGGCCGCCCGTCTAGGGGAAACCTTACAGAAAACCACTGGTCCTCAGAGAAGAGGTCGTTTGTGTCAGCAGACAATCTGCGCCAAACTCTTTCCGCTTCAAGTAGTCAGTGAAGTTAGATGGTCATAATGGTAGTAGACGTTGGAAACGGACTTATCACTAAGGAATATGAAATATTAAGAGCCTTGTCAACAAGAAGTCTCAAGTGCAGAAGGGAATTAAGTGGGCAGGTCTGAATTTGGAGTGGGTGCAATGACTAATCATCAATATCTTTGTTATAATTAGTGTTATGAAAAAAAAAAGTAGAACATATAGGTGGAAAATATATTTTCTCAATCTTTTCCCGCCCACTCTCGAATACGCTATAATTATACATTATATTAATTGAGTTCATATTTTTTTAAATAGAAATAATGGACTTTTCTCTCAGTCCCACCATTGGCAGGATTTTACTGAGAAATAGTTCAGATAGAGAGATTAATAGTATGTGCTCCTTCCTCCATGGCCCTAAGTGGTTGTAGGGGAGGTAAAAAATATTAATCGAAACTTAATATTCCCTTTAGAGCATTATCTAAGCATGTTCAATCCCATCTTTAAAAAAAAACAAAAAAAAACTTCAGTTTAGTTATTTGTTTCAAAGAAGAAACATGACAGTATCCTATGGAATTCTCGTAATTTTATGGCATTGCTGGAAAAAATATTTCAAGGCCGCTGAAGCAACTCGTAAAATTATCCTTGAACAGCGCAACGCCACGTTGGTTTGAAAAATGTAGTAGTTAAGATACAATGTTGGAATGGAAGAAATGCTCAGGGTGACCATTGTGGATACTGATGAGGCTCTGCAGGTACCTGTTGAGTCAAATCCATCCAAAAGTACACGCGAACTTGCCCGAGAGTCAAACTTCTAACTCAGCAATCGGCCAAGAGGTTAGAAATTTGTGAAAATTTATTGGAAAATCCCTCTGATGAGATTTTACTGGAAGATTGTCACCTGCGATGAATAGTAGGAATACTGGCGAAATCTGAATACTCATAAGCAAAGGATAAATTGATGCCGAAGCTACTTATACGTTTCAAGTGGGGAATTAAAAAAACCAAAAAAAAAAAAAAAAAAAAACCTGCTGTTAGAAGCCCTCTCTGCTACTATCTACCAGCTTACCATAGACAACTCACTTTACAGTCGAAATCTGACTAGCCATGGTGTTCTGGGCCCTCTTCATCGGCCTTCCAACCAGACCCACTTTTACCCAAACATACTCAATGCAACAGTAAAACATTCATGGTCCGCCTGGGTAGAGACTAGAGTGAGGATGACGGTTGCCTACTATCTGTCAATTACAATCATCAATATTCAACTCACCATGTGAGCTTATTGTTAGATGAACCCATTCCAAAGGTAACCTAAAACATCTCTTTCCCATAATGAACAAAAATATAATGCTCCTTCTCACACTTCCCATTTGGCCAAAGAAAAGCTCGAAGAACTTCATGTCAACCATCAAATTACAACTAGTTTCAATCCATGGCAAATTTTCTCCAAGAGAAAAAATTTATCATTTTATGGATGTTGAAATGGCGGTCCAAGAGTTCTTTGAGAGCCTTTCCAAGGAATAGTATCAGTGTATAACTATAAATAAAATTACTTGGTATTTATATTATATTAAACACATACTTATATTTTTTTTGATAAATAGATTATTTTTTAAATAATTCATGAGAGGGAACAGAATAAAAAAATCTATCTATTCTGTTCCCTCTCATGAATTATTTATAATTTACGTGGGATAAAAAACCACAACCAAAATAAAATATTTAAAAGATTATTTTTTAGTTCCCATAATAATTAATTAACCCTATAATAATTTTTAATATTCTTTATCTACATAATCAGGAACTAATTTTTACTTTTCTATTAAATTGAAATATAAAAAATTAGGGACAATATAGTGGTAGTAATTTTTCTGTACATGGGACATTTAATTTATAATAAATGTTGATATTTGAGAATTTCCATTGCTTCTGGAATCACTATTCAGTAGTTACTTACTGTTATTAATGCTGAAATGATGTTTGTTAAAAGACTCTTTACATTAAGATCATATAAAGATCTAAAACATTTTTAATAATTTAGTGAAATCTCATAGAAAACAATTTTCTTAAAAAATACTGTTGGCAGGTTGTTATTAATAACAAAAATAATCAGTTTAAGCGGCACATTTAGTGTCATCTTTAATAATAATCAAATGTTAATATTAAAGATGACATTAAATGGAATCAAATGTTAATACAATTTATAGTCTCAAGGTTTTTTATTATAATGTAAATAATTATTAAAATCATAATGGTATGACATTTTTCTAAATAAAAAGATCATTACCATTTTTTTGACATTAAGAATAAAGCAACCAATGAAAAAGTAAAAATATATTTATTTTAACTTAAAATTTTTGGGTATTTAATTCCCATGACTTATTGTAATGGGATAGTTCCAAATTTCTAGATATTTCTATATGAAAATGTAGAGGAAAGAAAATCTGTTTGGCATTATTTCTTAAACTGACTGTATGAAAAGTTGTATCTCCAAGAACGCAACCTACAGTGGAAAAGGACATACTCTAATTGCTTACAATGGAGGGGTGCCAATTATTTCCTTCACCACTCATCTTCTGAGGTTAAAGACAAACAGTAACTGCATTTGTACAGGTCAAACAAGGAGTATAAAATACTAGGTCAAGTCAAACATCTACTAAAAATAAAGAAAACATTGGTGGAACAATAACTTTATTTCAGTAACAATAATACATCACCATTTATCAATTAAAATATTTTTTGCATTCATAGGTACACAATTAAGAGACATTTAATTTACAAGATAAAATAAAAAAATAAAACAATATACAATCGTAAGTTAAGTTACAACCTAACTATGAATATTTAATTATTTTATCGGTATCACAAAATCTATACTTATAACTTTACAAACAATATTTATTAAAATTACATTTTACAACTTCATATTTGAACTGAAAGTACTTGGCAAACAACGTGCATTAGACTTGTGAGGGATTGATTGAATGTACAAAAAATAAAACTAATGTACATAAGTTATAGGTAAGATCCCACACAGTTTCTCCTCCACACTTCTTCCCTCTTCAGTTTTTTTTATATGATTCAGGAATGTAACATTGCAAGGATTTCTTTTCATATACATATATATATATAGCTTGAAGTTTTGTGTGCGCTATATAGTCTGTCTATACATATTATACGTAAAAATATAATTATTAAAGATAGTTTCTTATAATTTTTTGTAGTTGGCAAGGATGATCATTAGAAGAATTTAATGTGAAAATATAAAATATTAAAACAAATGATTAAGGAAGTACCAGCAGATTTTATGCTGAGATGTTTAAGTAAATAACCATGATCATAAGCAGCAGCTTTCATATACCAAACTTAAATAACGTTAATTATTCATTGACGCACAACAAATAAAAATAAAATTAAATACTAATAATACTAAGAGATTAAGAAAAAACAAAACAAAATCTATCAGTTTTCAAATTTTCAAAATTACATTAGTTATGGCTAGATAAAATATAGGAGAAAAAAAACACACAACAATATAGGCCCTTTATATTTATATATATAAAAAAAACAGTTTTTAAAATTGCAATAATAAAATAGGTACACACACATACATACCTATTGTATTATTTGTAATTCTAAAGTCAATAAATAATAATTATTTTCAATTGAAGTATTTCAGGACAACTTATTAGCAGAATTTACTATTCTATAAATAGACAAAAACAAATAGTTAAGATCATTAGTTATACATATATCTTTCAAAGAAAATATGTTATTTATAATACATATACAGAAACTTATACATAATTCATAAAAAGCCCAGTAGTTATCCATGACACAGCAAGCACCAATAAAAAGTACAAACTACATAAAAATAAATTTTTTATAGCTTTTTTGGTAGTAAAAATCTTAAGTGGGGCTTGAAAAGATGTATTAGGTACAAAGGTATGGGAAGAACTCCAGAAGAATGAGACCAAATATTCTTCACACTATTAAAACATGACATTTTAACATTCAGCCTGCCTAGCATAAGAAAAAAAATTGTTTCTCCTAATCTGACTTTTGTTCAATAAACAGTACAAATAAAAATATTAAATAGAGAAAATAAATAAATAAAATTTAAGGAAAGAAGAAAAATAATAGTGAATATCAAAAGGTATGTACATTTTTCCTTACTTTTTTAAATATATATTTATTATTCATAAAAAAAAGTGTAATTTATATAAGTGTTTTAAGGAAAAACAAAGGTAGAAAAATGTAATAATTTTTAAAATTATAGTGATTTCTTGTTTTCATTTTAATAGCTGAGATGTGTAGTTTTTCATCGTTCCATTTTTCAAGAAAAAAATTGAATTGTGTCTGCTGGAAGTATATAACACTTCTCGAGGATTAAATTACCCATTAGATAAAAAAAAAAAAATATATTGTAGGAAGGAGAAATTGTTTTGAAAGATAAACTATTTGAGTCTTCTGACTCAGTAAGTATTCTGCATAAGGTGAAAATCAAGTATTTATTTTTATAATTAAGTCTTATGTTTGAAAAGTCAGTTCTTTTTGTGTCTTACTTTTTTTCGCCTATGAAATATTTACAATATTTAGAGAGCAAGGAGAAGATGATTTATTATATANAAACAATTTGATCTAGGTAATAGTAAACCGCTATCAGATGAACATCGTCACCTATATATATATATATATAAAATAAAACCCACGTAGAGGCATCAAATAGTGCTTCAATGAAGTCCACATTTCCTTTTAAGCAGGTTAATGGGTGGCAGAATTTCGCCAAGTAGCCATCACTCGGAGCCACTCCCACTGCGAGTGATCTCCAGCTAGAGGAAGCTGGCTCACCAGTTGTGCCAGCATCAATACCCCCTCAGGAGACTCATCATTTGAATGTGCCACCATTAGGTTTTGAATAAGTCCAGAAATACGTTTTGTCATTTCGTCTTGACGCAATCTGTGAACATAAAAGAATTTACAAATATATTATAGTATGAAATTTATGTAACAATTAGATTAAGTCAATAAAAATTGTAGATTCACCAAAATTTTATAGAAGAGTTAGACCACATTCTTTAACAACATGACTAAAAGTTTTTCTAAAAGATAATATAGAATAATTTTTACCAATGAAGCCACTTTTTTGGTTGTCGCTAAAAAACTAATAGACAACACAATTGAAGTGATAGTTGGAGTCAATGTATGTGAATTATCAATATGAATAACAAATAACTTCAATTCAATTCTCCTTAAAATGAACATTTTTTAGCAACTTCCCATTGGGAAGAAGAACCACCACACATAATGGCATACTAAAGAAATTTAAGGTTTTAAAAGTTACAGATTACATATTTAGTGCCATTATGTTATTTTTATTTGATCAAACTTATAAGTCCAAATCAACTCTATGCCAAGTTTAATTTTGTATACTTTCTATTGCACTGAAATACTTCAGCTAATATCAGGCTTCATAACCTCAGCTGACTACAAACTTTAAAACTAATGTACTTTACAAACAAATACCTTAAATTCAAGAAAAATATAAATATACTGACTGAATGGTTTAATTAATGGGTACTAAAGCAAAAATATTCTCTACTAGAAGTACACAATCAAAATAAACTACTTGAATAGGCTACAATGTTAGCCTTATATAATATCTGTGAAGATAAAAGAATCTAATAAGGCTAAATTATACATATGAGTAATTACTTGCTAAGTTTTGACAAAACATTGACACATTAAACATCAACTTTGTTCGAACCCCAACAAATTCTTTACTAATTATACATTGAAATATATGCTAATTTATTTATTTACAAAACTTCCTTAAAATTGTTTATTGAACCGGACTAAATATTCTGATTTTGATTTTTTCTTACACAGATGCAGAATTCTAACAATCAAAGATTAATTTTATCTGTTTAAAAATATATCCTTCCTATTAATAATTTAAAGTTTACACAATTCAAAAATAACTAAAACATGAAAAGTAAAAATAAATATTTCAATAAAAACATTTGTAATCTTATTTTATTAACAGGGTATTCTCGCCCCCCCCCCCATCTATTTTTAGTTATTTCTTTGTGTCTACTGGAAGTATATAAACCTATCTCTAAAAAAAACCATGATTTCATGACAATAATATATTTTTGTACTTGGAATTTAGAACTACTGTAATGTATAGCTGCACATCAACCCTATATTAATAATTGTGGTTTTGTTTTAAACAGGGACATTTTTGAATTTCCTTTTTCTTTTCTTTTTCAATTTCATAAAAATTTTTTTTTCCACATAATTCAAAATTGATTTACAATAATTTAGATCATTAAATATAATTTACAATTATTATTTTAAAGAAAAAAAGTTTAGGTTAGGACGGAACTTGAGCGCACAAATAAACTTGGACTAGTTTTGTCAATAATTGTGGGTTCGGGACCCATTGTGACCTCAACTTTTTTCCCCAAAAATTATTAGTTAAAGAATATGTAAATATATTAGAATGGCTTACACTATCTGATTGAGTAGTGTAATAAGGGTAAAATATAACAAAGTCATATAATACATTTCCTACATAAGCCCTAAGGAGATAATTACCATTCCTTAAGCACTAAGGAGACAGTTACCATTTCTTAAGCACAGGTAATAAGGTCCAAAGAGGGATGCAGTTACATAACTCCCCCCCCCCCAGATTATCATAGGCATAAATTGTTGAAATTTGTCGAGGGATTCGATTTAATTCAAGAACTGCCCTTTAGAAATTATACATAAGTTTTTTTATAAACAATTCCACAAGATTCTATTTTTACTAAATTGCCACTGCAATCACATAACATAAAAAAATTAAAGTAATTGATTAAGGGCTTCTTAATCATTATTTGGATGATTATTTGAATCCAGTGGCATTCTTTCCTTATAGATTATCTTGATTTTCTGAATGGGTGCTTTTTCTATAGGTGAGTTCAAGGGAAAAAAAATATTATAGCAAATAGTAGGATACTAACCTGTCAATAGCAGTGTCAGTCTGAAGAAGCTTGATGGAATGGCAAAGATGAGTGAGCTGCGGATGGAGGCGCTCAAGGTGATAGCCAATTGAAAGATCCTGGTCTGCCACCATCTTCTCTACCTCTCGCACAACTGTAAGGTATTCTAGCAGAACACCACCAGCACTCTCCCAAAGGCTAACTTCCTTGCTTCGATTATTTTTTGACAACTCCCTCAGTAAGCTCTCCAGGTAGTCGTACCGCTCTAGACAGGTTGAATTTACTCATTTAGTCAGAAACAAATAAGAGTAAATAATATATAAATTAAGAAGCAAAAATTTTTCTTGTATTAAATTATAATTCCATATAATAACTCTATTCTTATCAAATGCTATAACAATTCACATAATTTAAAAAAACTAAAGGCACTGATTAGGTTTTCGTAGATATTTTGTTTAGTAGGTAAAATCTAATTGTATATTGTAATGAAGATAAAATGTATAATTGCCAAGGTTAACTTAAGGCTGTGAAGAAAGTGCTTAATGTTACATCCCCACAGTTTTTCTTTAATATATGCTTTTTAAAAACATTTAAAAAAAAGTTTTACAAAATTTTCAACTATTATTTGACACCAATATTTGTCATAACTCTAATTAATTAGATATGATAATATCTTTTATCTAATTATAACAATTGATGTTTCTTTAATTTTTGAATTTAAACTTCGCTCTTAAACTTATTTGATTTCAGTAAAAAATTAAGTCATTTAATGCTTTAGAGTAGTAGAAAGACAATATACCAAATTTGGTTTCTATATTTTTTAAGTAAGAGGGCTTAAAATTAGTTAAAGATCAAAGAGTTTTAAAAAAAATCTTATAATACAATAGCTTGATTTCCTTATAGAATAAAAGTTTAAAAAAAGAAACACCGAATATGGTTGGTTTTTGTTATAGGCCGACTAAATAGTATAAAAGGTAGTTACTTTATTAACAGTAAAATGTAAAAAAAAAAAAAAAAAAAAAAAAAAAACAAAACAGCCTCCTTGACAGTTTTTCTGTTCTTAGCTTTTCATTTTCCATATTAATAACAATAAGCCCCATTTAATTAAGAAAAACAAATGATTGTGAGTTCTAGGTAATAGAATTATAATTTACAATTAAGGTAAAATCCCTCTCCCAATTGTTCAATCTAGACTGTACAATCCATAAAATATTTTTTTGTTAATTAAAAAAAATTGTGTTGAGTTTCATTACTCTAAACTAATATTACGCCTACAATATCAAAAAATTTGTTTGTACTCGCACTTGACATTTGAGGTTATCTCCTCCCCCCAAAATCCATTTAGTATGAATTTGCTGAATAATGACCTTAGCTTTTTGTTTTGTATTTAAAAGCTACAAACCAGATTTTGTTAAGAAAAACTGAAAACTGACCTGTGGAGCGTTAACATATAAGCAAATTTTAGTGACTATCATTTTTGGTATCTAGTAGGTAGAATCGAAGAATAGATATATTCCTATGGGATTCGATGAAAACCTAAGCAATTTAATTTTCAATAAAATATTGATCTTTATACATTGAGGTGATAGGGTAGCTCAGGGGGATCCCCTGAACGGATCGTTCGGCCTCACAATCCTGGCTCTGTGGGTTCAAATCCCACCCTGAGCAAGCTTTTATCAATAAATAAAAGCGTGTAATCATGGATGTTTGAAAGGGATGGCAACCTGTCCCTCCATGATCTTATGAATTTTATTTCTTCTAAACCTTAATTTACATTTAAACATGTTAATATATTAATTTTACTTTTAGAAGACTTCCCAAAAGAGACTTAGACAAGTTATTCTTGCAAACTGTTGGATAAGTTTGTACGGAATGAAATCAGTTGAAGGAGGGGGTGCTTTAGCGGGAGACCAAATTGAGAAATTGTCAATATTTTTGATGATGTTAGAGATACAAAAATGTTTTTAGAAATATTATGCATTAAGAAATTTTGTAACTTTTTTATTACTTAGTATTTTTACATGAAATTTATATTAAGGAATACATATTAAGTGCTGGGGGGATTCTTTAATTTTTAAAATATAGAAACCAAATTCAGTAATAAGGCTTTATATTGAAAACCCTTGAAAGAATTATTTTTTGTTGATATCTTATAAGAGAAAGGGAGATCATGACTGAGACAAAAATTTTTAATAATAATATTCTTATAATGTGAGTTAGGAAACAGATTATAGAACATAATTTTTAAACATTTATTTTCTACATTCTATGTGAAAAGCTTGTTAAGGAAGAAATTAATGAATATAACTAAAATGGATGGGCAGTTCCAACACTCTCCCTTCCTAGCTAGTAAAGAGCAAAGCTTGGTGGTCTTATATTTTACATTCATAAAAGAGGCTCTCTACCTTGTAAGATAAATTTTAGCATTTAATATTATTTATAAAAATCTTTAATGAAACAGGGAAAAGCTACTTCAATCGCACAGCTTCTGCATGAGACTTTTATAGAACCAGGAAACATTTGATTTTTTTTACTTTAACCAATGGTATTTAATGTCAATAAGCTAACTTAACACAATTATTTTTGACTCAACCAACAAATCCTCTCTTCATATCTATTCTTGGACTTATTATTTTCTGTTTACTCATTACTAGACTTAATTTTAGCCTAGGTAACAAACATGTTACTCTGAGTGTCGCCTCTGTTTAATGTGGAGAGAATAGCAAGATTTGTATCAAGTCCTTTAATTACTGTGTGTTGCATACCATTAATTATAGCTCTTGATGAAATGTGGCTGATGATAATTGAATGTGCTTCATTCCATACTTCAGCTTTGATAAGGAATTTAGCAGCATCGTCATACCTGTTTAAAAATAATAAAACATTAACAAACATAAACAGATACATCTCAAAGGGGGTTTTTTAGACCGTAGGTATTATTATTAATTTTTTTGTTGGGTTCGGTCAAGTTAGATCCAAAAAATACAAATTTTGAAAAAAAAAAGTATTTAAAAAAAAATTATCTATTATACATTGTAAGCCATCTTCAGGGCTGTAAAAATACAATGTCATAAGAATACAAATAAAAGTAAAAATAAAATGAAAGTAAAAATAAATTATTTACAATATTATAATATAGAATTACCACAATTAAATGTAATGTGATATCAAAAGTATGAATGTAGTAAACTATGTAGAAGAATTAAGCATGCAGAAAACAATTAACCACATCTACAAATCATGAAGACGAGAGGGGACGTCCTGTCCCTAGGTTCACATTTTCATGAGCGGGACGGTTTTGAAAATTTTTTTTTTGAGAAGGGTACCGTGGGTGGTGTGGTGAAAAACTTTCCCTAATCTTAAGCTTGCTTTTTTTAAATCCATTTACACCATCCTTAAAGAACCCATCCCCCTTCCTAACAGAACCAATGTTGTTTATAAAATTCCTTGTTCCACTCTTAATTGTCATGGTTTTACATGGGACAAACTAAAAACCCTATTTCCCGTAGAATTAATAATCATAAAAATGACATAAAGAAAACTAATAAAAACTGCCATCACAAAACATGTTTTTCATGAATAACACACATTTGCCTTGAGAACATTACCATTCTTTCCACTGAACTCAATGAACACATACTATTTTCTTATGAAAGTAATTTAAAAAAATACTTTAAATTATAAAAATTCCTCTGAATATGATCATTTACCTTTGAAGGAAAAGTGCTTTTTGTGCCTTAGCTTCGAACACCCACTTAACTGGAACCTTAATTTTGTTAAGTAGGAAGTCCTCTTGGTCAGACTGATTTTCAACAGATACATGACGACTGATGATATCAAGAACTGCATTTTTACGCCTAAAAAATAAAAGATGACAAAATGCATGAATGCATGGTACACTATGTAGTACAATACACTACCAAGTGTTGGTTAAAATTAAAATAAGATAGAATAGAATAAAATTTCATTCAATAAATTAATATTGATAAATAACTACACGACCCATAAAAATTATAATTTTTTTATTATTAAAAATTAGTAACAAGATTAACCAATGCAATTAATCTATTTTAAAAGTAGGAATGTATAAACTTGAGGCCCGTTTAAAAAGTCCTGTCATTTTTATTTATGAATATATTTATTCATTAAAATATTCTTTGTTACAATAAATAACCCTTTCCCAAAGCAATGGTAAATACTAAATTCCTTATTTAAAAAAAAACAGCTGATTTTCACAACAAAAAACAACTAATTCAAAGCAAATAATAGCCTGTCTCGATTGTTAAACATTTCTGTCTGTATAAACTGATGGTTGTAAAGAAATCTAAACAGGTGAAATCAGAAGGTGCAAGGCCAAGAGAATAGGGTGGATGTGACTAAACTTTCCAGCCAATCTCTGTCAATTTAGCAGTGTGTGGCCAAGCATTGTCCCGGAGAAGTAGAGGCCATTTTCTATTAAGCCGGGATCAAAAAGCTTTGGCTTAGAATGGCAATGGTTCGATATTGAGGAGTATACTTCTGCAGCAATAATTTGACCCTGATTTAAAATATCGTAATGTTCTACTCCCTTGGCTGTCCATAAAACAATTAACAAAACTTTCTTTGGATAGAGATCAAGTTTTGGAAATTTTTCTTTGTTCCTCATCAGCTGACAACCACTAATATGATCGTATAAATTATTAGACATAATAATTTATTAATTTTTCTACAAAACCCACTTTTCGTCGCAGGAAACTAAAAAAAAGAATCCATATATCCAGTTGTTTTTTTTCTTCATTTTTTCCAGTTGACACGAGATAATTCCAGGCTTAGTAGGATTAATATTAAGTTGTAAGGACCCCTCTGAACAACTTTGGCAAGGATTATATTTTTAACTCCAACTCAATTATTTTTTAAACCTTTTCTAAATCAATGGCTGACCTGAGCAAGTATCATATTCAAGTGTCTCGTAGTCTACATAAAACTTGGAAAACCAAAATTGTGCCTTTTATTCAGAGAGGTATATTTTCAAAAATAGAGCATATATGTCAAGCAGCCTCAGTCACTTTTAAACCAGGTTTATATCATAAAACAAAATATGACTTTCCACCAGAATAATTTTCGATTAGCAGTTAACATAAAACATAACTTACTAAAAGCTAGCTTTGGATTCATTGAAAAACAAATAATAGAATAAAAATAAAAATTAAATAACAGAATAGAAATCATAAACTAGAAAAATGACAGGACTTTTTTAATGACCTCATATTTAATAAATGGCTTTTATTACATTTTTTAATTTATTAATGGTTACAATATCATCTGTCATGTTCTACTTCTAACTTATTAAAAATTTAGACAGATTTTTAATTTTTTTACTTTACTTTTCCATAAACCATGAGATTGAATATTACATTCAATTTCATGGTTAATGGAAAAGTAAAGAAAAGAAAATTTAAAAATCTGTCTAAATTTTAAATAAGTTAGAATTAAAACATGACAGATGATATTGTAACTGTTATGACATCCTAGACACTTTAAAGGCTATCAAATTCTCTAAAATAGACATAATGCCATTTTTTTGGCTCTAGGAAATACTTAGATATATTTTTAAAAATAAATTAAAAATACACATCATTTATTCATTGTTAAATGAATAAAATTTTAATTGACTTAAATTTTTTTATGTGTATATGTATTCCTCTATATTTGCCTCAATGACTTCCATTCTTCTTAATTCTTAATTAATTTAATTACTAGTTGAAATGAAAAGCCACACAAACATTAATTTGAATAAATTAATACTATAACATAACATAACTATATTTGCCATAATAAATGTATTTTGCCATGAAGCTGGATTGGGACACACTACACTCTAATTTTTTAAAGAATGAGCCAGAGACATTCTGGCCTCCAAATAAGATTTTTAATTGCCTACAAAGAGTTTACACTTGGCGATCACAATTAGAGATGAGGATATCCTTATTTCAAATGAGGAAATCTAAAAAACCTCTTTTTGGACTAACATATGATCTTTATCAATTGAGAAATGCAAGTGTTTCAATAATTTAAAAAATCTTAACCTTCTGGGCTATCTAAAATTCCTCTCTGTTCAATTTAAGAGATTTAATATTTAATGTCTTCATTTATGTTAAGAGAACAAAAAAGAGTCTTTTATAACGACCTAAAATCAATCAATATCGTAACAAGATACAAAACTATTCTACTTTTGCCTTGCATGGCACCATTTTAAACCATTCCCTGCTTTTGATCAATATTCTTGCCTCTGCTCTCACCCTTTCCTCAAAAAAAAAAAAAAAAAAAAAAAAAAAAAAAAAAAAAAAAAAAAAAAAAAAAAAAAANACTGAATACATTTAATTTAGTAATGATTAACTTTAAAAAATGGCAGACAATACAATGATCAAACATACTCCCCTTATACAAATGTCTTCCACGTTTTAAATAAACTTCAATAACACCATAATCACAGTTATTAGTTTTCATCTACCTCTACCAGATGATATATTTTCCTTTTACCTAGGTCTCTTCCTCTTCCTGGTTTTGCCTATTATCTTTTTACCTATCTCACTTTAATCCCTCTTTTTATATCAGCAGCCTCCCACTCTACCTGCCCTTTGAATATAATATAATCATAAATATAACATTTTTTAAAAATATATAATTTTCAGATAGAAAAAGATATATAATATAATAGGTGTAACTTCCCATTCTATTTTTTTTAAATTTCATCCCCATACTTTTAGAACTTTATTATAATAATAAATTGTCTCTAGAATTTAATAATAATTTTGAGCAAAGAAATCACAAGTTTTGAAGTTGACACCAAAGAGTAAATTCAAGTAAATTTTTCCAACAAGACTTTCTTTAAAATTCTTTCTGACAGAACCTAGAAAGCAATTTATCTTCTTTCGTCTTCATCTTTAAACACGTATGTTCTAAGATCTTTTTTCAAAAATAAAATGTAGACATATAAGGTTGCAATTAGTGTAACTCATATGACATTTGTTTTATACAATTAATTACAAAAATAATTTTAAAAAGTACTTTACAGAAGAAGGGTGAGTTTTGATAATTAATACTGCAAGACAAAATGTAGGCATTAAATATTAAATTCTCATGATTTTTTCAAAGAAGACTTTTTTGTACTTAACTCTTTTTTAACTGAGATTCAACTAATAATGTCATGAACATTTGATCCAGGTGATAACATGTCCCCGCTCACCTAAATGATAGCCCAGAAGATGGCTTCCTATGTAAGCCGAAACGTCGACAGATAAAAAATACACTTTTTTTCAAAAATTGTATTTTTTTTTTCCGATCAACCTTGACCGAACCCTAACAAATTCTCTACTAATAACTCAATAATATATTCAAACATTATAGTTTGTATATATTAATATTCTCTCAATAGGTAAAATTTTAATGAAATTAAATATGATTTCTAATGAAAAATATTTTTTCATTATCTAGAAGGTTCTATTCCCATAATATTTCACTAAATAATATTCTCTGTTTCATTTTTTATTTAACTGTTAGTTTGGAACTTCTCTTTCAAATAAGTAAACTTTGATTCTATGTGGAATACAATAAATTTTATAATAGGTTTAATAAATTAGTAACACAATTTATTAAAAATTAAAAATAATTTTTTGAATATTTTTCTTTGTCAAAACTAATTGAATTTATTTACCTGTGAGAATCAGAAATATGAAGGAGGACAAACACTGCCCAATGCCATAAATCATGAGCCTCAAGCTGAGCAGCAAAGCTGCTATGAACAATACAGGTGGCTAACTCACTGGCATGGGAATAGCCCAATGAATTTAAGACTCGCATCAGAAACCAACTAAAAGAATATTAAGTAATTATTAATTTTGTTGTGGTACTATCCCATGTAAATTTTAAACAATTAATGCAAAGTAATAGAATAAAAAATCTACCTGTCCCAGCCAGAGCCCTGATACATTTTTATTCTATTACCTTGTTGAACAATATTAAGACTACTATTAAGAAGAAAATTTATTGCAGTACATTCATAGTATAAATACCAAGACTTGACTGAAGCAAATATAAAAAAAAAGATCAAGGCTTATTCAGTTTCAAGACAATTCTGATAATTTCATCAGTGATTGAGTACCAAAAATCAAAATCAAGGAACATGGTCAATCAGAAAGCTGAGTTATTATATATATATATATNTTTGGGGAGACTACTCGAAAATTTATCAGAATATTTAAGAGACCCTTTTCTTATTTTATTGTATTTATGTAAGTATATATATATATATATGTGTGTGAGTTCGACAGCAGCCATTGTAGAGAGAGGACGTGTTTTGTTAGCTCTCTGCAAGTGTTTCTTTAGAAGTGATTCAGTTGTTACCAAACTGGTCACAGTAGAAGATGTAGCCAGCCTGAAGACATTGAGGAAGTTTCGAGGAATTTCACAGAGGAACAAACCCACAGCAAGTGAGTGAAATACTCAATTATTTTTAGTAGCGAGGAGCATACAGGCAGACGTGCTTGGGCAGGTGCGTCCCCTCCAGCTCCCAGCCAGCCTGCTGTTATCGGCCGGCTTACACTATCGGCTAAGCAGATATACTAATCTCTGCTTGGTCCCCGGCTTAGCAATAGTTCCTTGAAACGACTTATCCGCAATAATGTGCTACCTTTTTTTCCTGGTATTGCCCCCTTTGAAGCAGGCTGCTTTCCCTCCCCCCCCGCAACCCTTCAACCACCCACGTTGTCTATCTCAAAAAAAATTTCTCACAACTTTCAAACCCTACCTCTCAGTCATGAAAATGGAATCTTGGTGACACAAAACCCCCTCTGGCCTTCATGATAGGTAGGTGTGGTGAATTATATTTTGTTTAGTAGTTTGTTTTTTGTATTCTGAATTTTTCTACATATTTTACAACATTCATGCTTTTGATATCACATTACATTTAGTAATGGCAATTCTATATAATAATAATGTAAATCTTTTAATTTTTTGTTTTTATTTTTATGACATTGTAATTCTACAGCCCAGAAAATGGCTTACAATGTAAGCCGAAATGTTGGCAGAAATTCAAAAATACAAATTTTTTAAATTTGTATTTTTTTTTAATCTACCTTCACCGAACCCCAATAAAAAACGTATAATATTATTAATATTTATGAATCAAACTAAGATAGAATTAGATACATTTTTAGAAAAAATGTAAACCAAATCCTTATTACATTGAATTTGGATGTGGTTTCCAAGAAAATACAAGTATGATAGACATTTTTTTTTTAGAGATTTTTAGGGGAGGGAGTAAGATTTACATAGTCAATTACAATAGTTCATTTTACCTTAATAAAATAAACTTCCTTCCATCAGTTATTAGAGACATAAAGCTATTGAAAGAGATTTCAAATCTTAAAAAAACACTTATTAAATTAATTAATCACGCATTTAAATAGTTAACAATGATTACGTATGGAGATAATTATTGCGGTGATGTTTCTACAAAAGTTTCTGTATTAGAGAATGTATTTAACCAAGAAAGCTTATCTCTTTTCAAGATTCATGTAGTTGAGGTTTGTGTCTTTAGAAACAAACATCACAAACTGCAAAAAATTTTGTGAAACATAATATTCTTTAAAGTGCTTTACATTATAAAAATTTGAAAGTTTTACTTGTTGCTTCACTTTCTCACTTTAAAATAAAATATTGTAAATCCTATTGCCTATTTTATGCAGAACAACCAATTTCAGCAGGGCATTTATAGACTAAAGCACTGTATAAACAAATTTAGAATAGAATCTATCAAACATTACCTTAGAGAATAATCTAGATGATCACTGGTATGAGTTGATGGATTGAGAAGCTGCTCCAATGGATGGGACTTTGTAGAAAAAAGTTTTAACAGATGATATTGCAAATCATAGACTGGGTTCTCTCCTTCCTGCACAAGGCCAATGGGGTGAGAGGGGAAAGGAGGCTTTGCATAGGACGAATTTACACTCTGGAAAGCCTTTTCATATAAGAGCAATGCATCAGTGAGAGAACCACTCAATGGGCTGATATACCTAAAATAACAAACCATGGAACTTTGCAAATTAGAACGGAGAAAAAAGTGACTGATAACTAATTACAATAAGAGCAAGAAACTCTTACCAAAGATGAATGGCAAAAGTACGAAGCCAGTCTAATCCAGCACAAGAATTGACAAGCCTATCAGAAGCCTGATGAGTAGGCATTCCAGCAATAAGCATAAATAATTTTAAACGGGATGTTCGGATGAAGTGGTCTGCCTCTGTCTCCCGCCACTGAGTCAGCTGTTGGATAGCCTGCCCACGGACAACTGGACCACTACCACATTGCGATAGAAGCAGGGAGAGCTGATGGTCGCCTAAAAAGCATAAAAAAGTTGGTGAATAAACTCTAACCAAGGGAAAGGTTTTAGTGTGGTTTCAAATAAAGAATTTTTGACAAATTGAGCAGTAATCAAAATAATAGATATTCAATTTAATTATTCATGAAAATATATGATTAATTCTTTCTAAATATATTCATAGTTTACAAACACACTAGCAGAATGATAGATTGTCATAATAATGATTATTTTTTATTCTATTTACAATTGTGTTAAGCTCAATATTAACTTTTCTGCTATACTTATTTTTTGATTACTCAACATTTCCTCTTTTATCAATATAAACACACTTCTCTACAATAATTAGTTATCAGTTTGTATCTATGAATATTTAAAGTTCCAAACTGTAAGGATCTCATCCAATGCTCTTGGAAAAACGATGTCTTTCTGATCATCCTGTAAGCTTTCAGTATACAGCTTTATTGTTGTAATTTTTATATTTTCATGAATAAATAATGGTAATTTCTATCAATAACTCATTTTTTTTTGTTTTTAACTTTCAGTTATAAAGGCCTAAGAAAACCTGAAATTCAGGATGAAACTTACCTAGTCAGGCTTAACTAGACTAAAGCTATTAAGAACTATTTCAAGCAAATCAATTATGAAATATTTCCTAAACAATAGAAGGTATGATAGTAATAGAATTTATGTTGTTTTCTATTAAAATTCCAATTATTAATGATCCAATAAACAAAAGAAAAGAAAATAACAAAAGTAAGTATATTATACTTCTTTGGTCATAGTGGAAAACATTTTTTTGCTGATGTTGCAGAAATTTTGAAATATTTTAAACGCAATATAGGATTATTATTGAATGAATTTTCATGGATAGCTATATATACATTCTATCATTAATTTATAACACAAAGACATCAATAAGAAAAAAAATTAATCACATTGACATATACAACAAACTATTAAACATTTTATAAATATTATTTTTTTGTGGTATTTAATTCCACGTAAATTTTAACAATTTTTAATGCAAGGGAACAGAATAAAAAATCTAACTGTCCCAGCCAGGACACACCGTTTTCCATTTACGTTACCGTTACATTATATATTGTCTCGGTAACGTAAATGGAAAATGCACCTGGCCTGAAAGCAGGAGATCCAGGTTCGTGTTCTGGCTTGGACAGTTAGATTTTTTTATTCTGTCCCTTTGTACTCAAAATTGTCAAACTATTAAACTTTTTGCTATACGGTTTATATTTTAAAAGATTACTATTATTGTTAGTTCACTTATTGACTTAAGTGGACACAAAATAAATGTTGCCAATTACCACGAAAAGTAATGTCATAATAGAAAAATTATTTTTACGTTTAGGTATATCAATTCTTTTTATTTATTTAGAAGCAATCTAGTGAACTTTTATTTAGATCGAGATAGTTGCCATAACTATAGAGACCTCTTCATCATATGCACTGTCACACATTAGAATTTATGACCAGCATAGAACAAGAAAATAATTTGTACATTGCCCAATTAGAATAAATAATAATATCTTTCATACCTTCTATTCTCCGTCTTCATTGGTTTCTGCAAACCATCTCCCGTCGCCAACGGGAGATGGTTTGCAGAAACCAATGAAGACGGAGAATAGAAGGTATGAGAGTTCTATATTCATTGGTGGTAGAAATAATAATAACCCTTCAGAATAATATCTTTATTCTAAGTAATTTTGACAATCATTCGATAATGAAATATTATATGAAAAGTGCATTATGATCCAGTCTTTATTTAAATTTTCACTGATAAAAGTTGGATTCTGCAAGCTTAAAAAATATTTTAAAATTCTTTGTAATTGAAATCCCCCCTCCCTACAAAAAAAAAAAAAAACAAAAACAAAAAAACTGTATAGTCACCTATTGCTTGTGCAGCCTCACATGCTTGTGGTATCTGGTAGCCAGTAAGATAAGAGAATGCATTCTTAGAACTCTCATTGTTTTCTTCTAAAGATTCTATTCTTTTGACTTCTTCAGAAACCCGCCCTGCAACTACTGACTTCAACCAATCTGACACTGCTGCTTTCCTTTGCTGGAGAGTTAGATGACTATCATCTGGTTTATCTATAAGAGAATAAGAGACATTTGAGATTTAAAAAAAAAAATAGTTCTTAATATAAGTAATATTAAATAATGTAAATATTTAAAACAAAGCCTGGTCTACTTGAAATCATTTATACTTGAAGCAGATAAAAAATTTAAAATACCAGTACTGAATAAACTGAAAAAACTAAGAAAATTCCCCATTATTCTAGTTAGTAAATATTTCTATTCATTCTTATCATGCTACGTAATCTCCCACACTTATAAAATATATCTTTTATCAATAAACAAATCTGTGTTGAGCATTTACTGCATTACTGCACAAAACGAAATATCATGCTTGCATTAAAAAATTAAAAAAAAAAAAGAATACTACTCTATTTATTGAAGAAAAAAAAGAATACTATTCTCTTTATTGAAGAAAAAAAAGTGTTTTTGAAGTTTGACAAAAAAAAAGAAAAAAAAAGAAAGCTACTTAATACGAAAAAAGTCAGGAAAGATAGTTTTATCAATATACTTGATGGGAACAGCTGAATATGGAAGAAATCATTCTTCAATGAGTTCAACAGGCATGTGGGTTAGGAAAGTAAATATCGAGAAGAAGTGAAGTTGGTGGAGAGAGAGTTCTTAATGATGATGGAAAAAGGTTAATATGACTGTGCAAGAAGTTATTTCAATTAATGATTACTTTTTTCTAGCACAATGGTAAATACATACAGCAAAACTCTTTAGTTAAAATTCAGGATGTACTCCAAATTGTAAGGCATATAAAGCAAAAGTGTCTTCCAAGGAAGCGATTGTGGTTGAGATAATCACTTACTACTAAAATTCACTTATAAAGAAATAGTTATTTTTACACAGTCCCAGTATGTAAATATTTTCTCTGTCCATCAGTAAGAGAACTTTACAGAAGACAGAATGCAAGCTGGAAAGGTTAGCAGGCGTTAGCAGAATGATTTGGGGAAATTTAAATAGGGCTATGGGTGATTCTGCTAGGAAAGTGTTGGGTGATAAAGATAAAAAAAGTATAAAATATGTAGGTGATAAGAAATATTGAAATTGATCTATGAAATTTACTCTTCAAAATTGGCCAAGGTCAATTTCTCCAAAACAAGAACCGAGTAAAAAAAGCTGCGAAGTAATTAATTATAGTCTGGGTTTAAATAGATCGAAGGAAGCCTGAAGAATTATACAGAATGACAGCTTGAGATAGAATTGAGGCAGGAGAAATATCCCTCTGGATAGATAGAGGGATATCTACTAATACTCAGTTTCAGCCCATGGATGTAGAAGCAAGAGGAAAGAGCATATTATAGGATTCTAAAATGAAAATTATCTGGGTTCAAGCAGTAATAAGAAAACAACTCATCTTCTCAACTATATTTGAAGGGATTATACTGGCAGAAAAATGGATCCTTATAAAGTGCTCCCAGCTTAGGCTACATTTTATGGAACTTCTGTAAGCAAGCAACAAGAAAGCCCAGAATCATGCAGGTCAGAAATTAAGAAATATTCTGTTAGGCTGTAATACTGATAGAGAAAGTGGTGAGGAATAAGCTTCTGAGGTAAAACCGAGTAAAACAATTAGATTAAGAAAGGTGGCTGAGCAGGGTATACTTAACACAGGTTAGAGAGTGAGGTCGAGATGATACTGGGAGAATGAGGTGATATGCAAAAAAGATACAGTAAACTGGGAATGAGTCTGATGCAACCTGCCATAAGTAAATAATTATGTCATATCTGTGCGTAATGTACAAACACTTACCTGCAAAAGGAAGCTGACCCCAAAGTGCATGACAAAGCCCCCATATGTTTGCAGTGAGGTTTAAAGCAGGGTCATTGGAGGATTTCCTTATTTGATCAGCGACAATACAGTGCTCCTCAAGACCCAGAAGACCAAGTTTAGAGGTAAAGTGAGGGCAACCATCTTCAGATTTTTCATAAACACTGTGCTTCAAAGCACAGATCAAGTGTGGTTCAATTATATCCTAGAACAAAGAAAACATGTATAAGATGAACCAGAGAATGAACTGGCTAACAATTAAGTAAAAACTATTTTTAAAGATGACTAAATACAAATTTTAAGACCTATAATAATATTAATATATCTTAAATACATATATAATATTACTTCTGAATCAATCAACAAAGGAAACAGTTAGAAGCAAAAAATATATCCTGCAAATACTCGATATTTTTAAAATGAGCTTCACTAACAGATTATACCTTGCAAAGGCACTGACAGGTCACATATATTGTGACAGTCTACACTTTTCACACATTTTCCCATACTAGTACTTTTGTTAATATTTTTCATGAATATATATTTCAAATGGACTTTTTTTTCTTGCTAAAATGTAATAGGTGTATTACCATCTTCTCAGTAAAGTGTGTTATTTAAAGATTTTTTCTAGAACATTTTCATAAAACTTCTGCTAAAAAACTATTTATTTGAATATAAATATTTTTCCAAGCAAATAATTTTGAAAATATTTGAGGATTCGATGGGCCCTCTTTAGGGAACTGTTGCTTAAATTTGTTAATGACAGAAATCACACAAAGAAGAGGGGTAATAATATATTAAATATAATTATTGCTGTAAAAGAGATAAGAACTTAAATTTTTAGAACATTTTTATGAATATTACAGAAAATATTCAAGAATGTAAAAATAAATTTTTAATGCTTCCACCATCCTAATCAGCAGACAGGAATATTCCTTATTCTGACCCTGAAAAAGCACAGCGAGCTTGGTTGTATTGATTACTATTAAGTCTAACTTGAAAGATATATCAATCAAGAATAAAAGTTAACCTACATTATGAATAAATAACTGATAAATAAATTTCTGATAAGGACAAAAAAACAAACCAGGTTTTCATGCTTAGGACACCTAATTTATTATTGATAAATCTATCATAAAAGAATTATATCAAATAACACATATTATATCTTAAGTTTAAAGACTGGGTTATTTTTAAAATCATTCAAAAAGCGATAAAACAGAGTAATTTATAAATAGAGCAGAAATTTGACAGTAAACTGATATTTTTTTCTGAGTTTTTGTAACAAGTGCAAATATTTTAACTCATTACAAATCCCTCTGTACCAATNTTTTTATAGAGGATTTCAGTTTTAAAAAAAATAGTATAAAAAAAACACAACATTACAATACATACATGAAATGATGTCTCAAGTGATGATGGAGGTGAGCTAGAGATAGCAAGTCTGTGCAATACATATGGAGATGTGTCTTCAGAAGATCTGCCAAGAAATATTTCTGTTGGGGAGACTGCAGAGGCTGGTGAGATTGAGAGGAGTTGTGAGAGAGGCCCCCACTTCAGAGGAAAACTCCTACCTTTGAGAAGACCAACATCTAAGAGGCACTTCCCCTTTAGTCGCATGCCTGTTGTCTTACTCAGTGGAATCACTTCTCGCCAGTGCTTTAGGACATATACTTTTGGCTGAAGAATTGTGGCAAACTCTTCTTCGCGAAGCTCTTCCTTTTCAACTGCAGTTCCTCGTAGTGGTAGTCCCACTTCTTCTATTAAATCATCAATAAAACAATTATTACAATGCAAAAGTGCATATTATACATTATTATACAAGTAATGCAGATAATTAGTTACACATTCAGTAACAATACAGGCAGGAGCACCTGCCAAAGTTTAGTTTATTAACAAATAGTCCTCAGTTGTCCCTCCACAACAGAATAGTTGGACGTGCATAATGATAGCATCTTAAGCAATTAATGAAAGGAATAAAAAAATCTATCTGTCCCAGCCAGGAATTGAACCTGGATCTCCTGCTATTCGGGCCGGTGCATTTACCAATTATGCTACCAGGACGAGCTAGATATCTCATTAAATTTAATTTCTATCTACACTAATAAATGGTAAATGCACTGGCCCGGATAGCAGGAGATCCAGGTTCGATTCCTGGCTGGGACAGATAGATTTTTTTATTCTATTCCCTCTCATTAATTGTTTAAAATTTACATGGGATAAAAAACCACAACCACATAAAATATTTATAAAGATAGCATCTTAATTTTGTCCCATTTGTTTTAGAAATGAATTGTGAATATAACACAAGAAAAGACCAACAGTACGAGTTTTGTACTCAAAGGATATTTTCCATATTTCATTTAACATGGATGTAAGATTTAAAAAGAACTTTAATTTAAAAATCAGAGAGAACAATGATTGTAAAAGTTTATATTGCTTTTATAAAATAAAGTTTGCTAGACTGGCCGGAAGGTAGAGGGGGAAGTGCTCATCTATCATAGTTACATTAATAAATAATTTTCCTTAACAAACATTTTTCCCCAGTAATTTTTCAGGACTCAGTACTAATAAGTACCAAGTTCCCAACCAAGGTTCACTATAGGTCTGAGAGTTAACTGGCATTACCCTTCGTATGAAAAAAGTATGAATGCCTGGTGAGAAATGAATAAAACAGATGACAAGATCTGTTAGTTTAAAGGCTGATCTATGGAAGTAAATTCCTACAGATAAATAAATTTCTTCCTGGAAAACTACTTGAATGTGTTTACCAAGTGCACATAAGACAGGTTTAGATCCTTAGTATCAAGTTCCACATGAGATGGTTAAAAATCCCTTGGG
>KZ807975.1:43688-57172 GCA_000696205.2 Oncopeltus fasciatus
TATATATATATATAATTTTGTCCATGTGGCCACCATGGCTGGAACAGTGTGCCGATCCAGATTGTGATTTGGAACACCAATTTTCACTAACTTTTTGCAGCATCTGCGACTGTATTTTGCCAATAACTCTTCAAATAGTGCTTTCTAGCTGCTTAAGGTGCCTCTGGTTTATCAATGTAGTTAAATGACTACATAATCCCAAAGAAAATAATGGGGTTAAATCATACGACTTGGTAGACAATTAATTGGACCATTACTTGAAATTATTCTTTCTTCAAAAGTTTCATTGAGTAAATCAATTGCAGGGTGAGCTGTGTGACATGTGGCTTTGTTCTGTTGGAACCACATGTCAGCAAGATTAATGCCAGCTACTTTAGATATGAAAAAATTGCTAATAATGTCCTTATACCATTCACTGTTCAGAGTAACATTCGGGCCATCATAATTTTTTAAGACATATGGACCAATGACTCTGCCAGCCTATAAAGCGCACCACACTGTAATTTTCTGAGGATGAAATGGTGTTTCAATAAAAGCTTGTGAATCTTGAAAGCTTTTAAACCAAGATCCTTTCATAAAATCTTCCATAAAGTGGAAGGACTCAACCCCAGTACTGAGAACGGCGATGAATGGATTGATTTTGATCTTCTTCAATGCTTTCCAGAACAGCGGTTACAGCTTCTTGAGTGTGCACTGTTTCAGGTCTCACGAGATGCACATTATCAATAAGAGTAAATGTGGTCCGAAAACAATCCATTGTTATTCAAATTAGCAGCTCTGAAGGACGATTATGCAAGCTATAAAATGGACTAGGTGTACAATAATTTTAATGAACAAACCATTATTTTGATAAACTTTTTTAACAATTTGCAAACTTTGCTCTTGTGTAAGTCAATCCATAATGAAATGTCAAACCAAAATAAAACAGCTGTCAAATAGGTTGTAAAAAAATAAACAGTATAACCAACTCAAAGATGTGAACCTCTAAAAAAAAACACCTTTTACACACACTGCACAAAGTTATTTTAAAGATTCATATATCTGCAGTAGTTTAAAAATTCATGGATGTATTAATTTGTTTAAATTACTTTTAAGATAACTAGCAACCAATATAAACATACCTTGATCAATATGCATACAAGAATCCGTGTGCTCATAGCTTCCAGTCTTGTACCAGGAAAGCGCTTCTACAAGCTGTTTAGAATCAAAACTATACCCATTAACTTTATAGGTAGGATGCTCAAGGATATCTTCATAATCCAAGTATTCACCATCTAATAAGAAAAATTAAAAAAAAAATTATAATAAAACAGCAACTAGACTGTTAACAAATGAAAACTAATATATTCTTACAATTTCAAATTTATAACATTACAATTAAAATTTAATATGACAATAAGAGACTACAGCACTTTTTTCCCTTACGTTTACTATTCAACAGACACTACTGAAAGTTAATATGAATTAGAGATTTTTAAAATATTAAGACAGTAATGAATCATAAAGATCATGTAAAAAAAGGAAGTAAATTATGATACCTAAAACAATTATAAATAAGCAAATAAAGCCTAGATATACATTTAATTTTTTTCTCTCATCTAGCAGTGGGCTTCTTCAGAGTTACAGTAGGAGCATACAAAAAAAAAAAAAAAAAAAAAAAAAGAAGAAGAGAATTTATACTGATTGGTTTCTGGGATGCAACTTAAGTCTGCCATCCTGGAATCTCCATTTGCTCTGGAAACCCAAGATTGGGTATTGGTACCGGAAGAAATTAGCAAAAATTGGTTGACATGTGAGGTCAGTTCTTGTTGGTTTGTCAAGGCAGGATACTATTGGACTATTTATGTTGTAAGGGTGTTTAATGACTTCTACAGCTTCTCTTATGATCCAATGGTAATTTCCTATATTCTTCTATTTGAAGGTAGTAAAGTTCAATAAAAAGAAAGAAGGAAGAGGTTCCTCAGAAAATGGCATACATTTTATTTCTTAGACTAATTAACTTTTTAAAAATTAAACTAATATACCACATCTGGAATTCTGGTAAAGCTAAATTATTCTGTTCAATCACATCAACTGGTAAGGCTGAGTGCAAGATTTATAGGACTACAATTAACTCATCTTTATATAATGCTATTTGGACAAACTTTAAATAAAACTACCTAAACAGACAATAGCAATAATCTTAATGAGTTTTTCAAATTCTTTTCCCCCCGTTTGATATTGGTATTGGTTCTATGATCATTTTTAGATTTTGTGAGGTCATGAGTTTTTTATTATCTATTAAAATTTTGTAGATTGTATTACCTAATTATCAAAGAAAATATTTGGAAACTTAAATTTACCTTAGATTGTTCAGCATCCTATGACCAATATCAACTATCTTTAAGTAGAAATTTGGCTACTAAAGTGATGCTTGAAATTATGACTGACAATAACATAAGTCTTTAGTAAATCCAAAAGTACAGCCAATTTTTTATGTAATTAGCATTTCAGAGTATTTGTTAGAAAAGAATTCTCAAATAAAACTGCATGATCATTATGTTGATGACCATCTCAAATAAAATTTGCACTAATGTTAATAATAATAATAAAAGTCATTTGTTAATAGAGAATTTGTTGGGGGTTCAGTCAAGGTTAGATGATGGTGATAGCTCACAATATCTCATGACAACAACTCATAATTGAAGGTAGATGGTTTCTTTCCATAACAACCTTCACCGAACCTCAACCAATTCTCTACTAATAATCTCCAAAAATAATATCTTTGAAAACTCTCCATTTGAACCATAGACATTTGTGAGTCTCTGGATATGATATAATAGGGTATGACAGCAGGACCTTTTTTTTGCTGACATAAATGCAGTCATATTTGATGAAAATGAAATACGTTCCTAGAATTATTTTTTGTTTCTTGACTATATGACTTAATATCAATTTTCATCTGCATATATTGATATTCAATTTAAGCCCTAACAACAAGATTTTTTAGGGACTCAGTCTATAGTGAAAGGATGAGAAAATTAGCCCCTCTTATTTTGATTTTGTAAGCGCTCTCTCTCTCTCTCACTCTCTCTCTCTATATATATATGAATAAATTAAACACACACACTAATATAACTTATGTTACATAAATATCCTACATGCAAGCTAGTTAAAAATAAGAAAACTTATAGGATACATAGAAGAGAAGAATACTAATATTTTGAATGACATATGTTATTGACATACATATATAACATATTAATATTCCTTAGATAATATTTTAACTGCCATTGAAAGTGTTTTGGAGAGTGAAGGTATCTGAGAGGCTAATAAGAGTGTTCTCGCTCTCAGAAACCATTTTTATAATGATAAAGACATGATTAATTAAAGTGAAAAATCAGAAGTGTGAAAACTTTAATAAGGTAACTTTGAGTGGCATACATAGGTAAAATTCTCCATAAATTATGAATTAGATGCAGTGAACATCTAAAATGTAAAAAGTTCTTGAACATATGATTACAGAGGGACATTTGGATGCATCACATAAGGTTACATTGCTTCACATTGAGTCTAAGCCAAATATACTGTCTAAACTAGAGAATATTGAAATAAAGTTTAATGTGAATAATCTTTTGGCATTGAATAAGCAAAGTGAGGAAAATACCCCCAGAACTACTAACGAACTGTAAAAGCCAGCAGTCTATGGAGATATTGATAGGTAGGATTCTTACTTCTGTATTCTTGCTTTTTTTTACCAAAGTAAAAATAGGTTGAAATCTCCAAAATTAAAATACGTTGGAACCAGTTTATATTTGGTTTTGTACATAAGGATTTTAGAAATTTTTTAGTTGGGCTTGATTTTTTTGAACTGACGGATTAGTGAACTTTTTGAACTAAGAATTAAATTTATTATGACAATTTTATTTAGTTTAATTTTTTTTATTATAATGGTTATTATATTATATTTTAATTGACTATATTCACAGAAATTTCAATAATGTTATAAAAAATGTATAATTGTAACTTATTTATTTACATACATATTAATTACACTTTGGCATTATGTTTAGTAGCTGCTTTGTAGTAGGTGGGGTGGGTTAGAAAAAAATGAATACAAACTAGAAAGGCTTAATATAAAAGCTAGAAAGTCAGTGAGAGAGGTTTAAATAAGACCATTTAAAGGAAATATTGGTATGCAATTAGATTCATGGCTGTCCCATGCATGTTTTCTGTTAGCCTGAAAAAAATAGCCCTTCTCACACATACACACATGTCAAGAGAAAAACAGTCAGAGATTGACAGTAACAACTTAGCCTTATCATTATCGACTAAATTGTCTAATATATAGTGTTCAGTGACTTAGTTTTAAGTCTACTATAATATGACAGTATTTGAAAATTAGCTGTTAGACATTTTGTTAATAATTGGTAGTTAATAAGGGCTTTTTATCTTTACACAACTAACTAGATTTAGTAATAATTCTCCTTATCACTGTTTAAGAACTTTTAGCCCATAGCAATATAATACATTAATATAAAACTCAAGAGGTTATAAATATGATGAAGAAATACAAACCAATATTAAGATCAGGTTGATCAAAGAAAGATGCTTTCATAAGCTGAATTTTGTGAGAAGAAGTACCAGTATCCCTTCCTAATCTGGTTGTTGGGCTGAGAGCATTACTTTCCAGTTTCTCATCTGAAATGGAATGAGGTAAATAAGAAAAACAAACAAAAAAAAAAAAAAAATTGGGTACTGAAATGACTAGAGAAGATGCTACACAAGTATGTTAATGTCACTATTCATAAAGGAGTATTCAGGAGTAGTTTTTGTGATCTAGGAATTGCAATAGTTTGTCACTTACAAAATTGATCCATATAATGCAAATATTTAATTTTTTTTATATTATCTATACTCAAGCATTTTTAAATAATAATTAATGTTAGTCTATTAGAACCACATTCTAAACAATCTTTTTTCTTTTAATATTTATAAAAAAATAAAAAGAATAATGAAAAACATACATACCTAAATCAAATGGGCTCCTTATTCCATCATCCATGTCCTCATCCTCATCCGCTACTTGCATTGATGCTGCTGGCCCAAGAAGTGCAGCAGTCTGCAACATTAGTAAATAAATAAAACTTTTTACAAGGTAAAACCCTGAATTTTGATTTTCTTAGTTCTTTAAACTCCATTCAAAATTGTATTCTTGTACTGTTCATTCATTCTGAATGTTGATATAATCATTAAACTTAAATTAAAATAAAATTTACGCAAAAGGTTAATCCTTGCAACTATGGAGAGGTTTTTAATTTGACCTACATATACAAAGCCACTTTTTAGAAAAAAAACAAATAAAAAAAACAAAACAAAAAAAATTATAAATAAAATGTGTGCATTATATTTCATAATTTTTGTATAAAACATAAGGATCTTGTTGGTCCCATCCAGTTGGATCCAGTTTCAAAAACTGATAATTTTTAAATATATTTNATAATTTAAAAAAAAATACATTTTTTAAAAGTTGTATTTTTTGGATCTACCTAGACCAAATCACAACAAAAAAACAAACATCTAATAATAATATATACGCTAAAAAAAAACTCTCCATTAGAACAAATTTTTTAAAAGTATTTTAATAATGACTTTCAGGTAAAACCTTACGATAATTATCATGTAATATTTAGAACATATTAAATATGCTATTAATTGAAAAAAAAAAAAAATTAGGAGCTGATTCTATTATATTAAACCAAGTTACTTTGTGTTACAAGTAAGAAATGAAACTAATCTATCATCTAAGAACTATAAAAACATAAGATATCAAACATAAGATAGTTGGATTCAGAATTTTTCGGTTCAAAATAATGATTTGATTCACTAAAGCAATTCAAAATTCTTAACAGAATATTTGTATTAGTTAAAAATATAATGCCTAAATGCTGAAAATATTTTTTAAAATCACAATAAAAATTAATAACTGAAGTGAGAAATGAGTTGTACTCAAAAAGTTTAATTAATTAAGAATATCTGTAAGAGATCTTTCAAGTAAAGTCCAGTGAAACCATGTCTTACCAAAACTATCTTTTATTTATTTATAAACAAAGTATGTAATTTGGCTGGATAGGAGTGAGGTTTAGCAGTATCTATTGCTGAAACTCAATAAATTACATTACATTTCATTGAAAATTACATATATATGAAATATACAATTTTTCTTTGCTATCTGCATTAAAAGGAACAAGATAACAGTCCGTTGAAGCTGTGAAAGAAAACGGTATGCGTCATGTAGGAGCTCACAGAACAAGACTTCAAGCACTGTTTCAAACAAAAAATTCACACGGAGCGCTGTAAGGATAGAGGAGGGATGTATATTGAAGGTGATAAAAACTAAATAAATTTAAAAGAAAATATTTTACATCAATAGTCTCAGCAATAGCCACAATTCGTATAACACTCACCTGTTTAACACCAAATGGAGGAGGTAATACGCCTTGAAGTGTAGGTTGGGATAATTTTTGCTTCTTTGTCTCATGTCCTGCTGCTTCTTCTTCATCTGAATCGCTCAAGCCATACTTAGAGAAATGGTCAACCTATCAAATTTAATGGAAGGCATATTAAAAAAAAGAAGAGAGTTTTGAACAATTACCTCATTTTTAATAATAGCTAGAATTATTATTAACTGTACATATCAAACAGAAGTGTATCATTAATTTCTCACTAAGTAAAAAATATTAAACACACATAAACTACATTAAGCAAATTTTAAGGAAATTGGTATTTATGATACTTTTAATTTTTAAGCATATCACTTTGATTAATGAAAACTGCCTCCAGAGGCTAGTGGCAGACAATAATTCAAAATTACTGTGCTAAAAACATGCACAAATTGTAAAATGATGACCATATGGTTTACATGAAGGCCCACTGAAACCAAAATTTTGCATTATGGCCCCATTTCTTTTTTTACAAGCTCAAAAAATTTTTGTTATGACATTCTTTTGAGAATAGTCAGAGCAAGTTCAATGGCGGAAATTTAGTACTGAGTCCAAATCTAAATAAACTTGAGTTGGAAAAATTGAGGATCTCATATAATCAGGATAGACTTACAAGGGAGGTAATAGGTGTCAATAAAGGGATTCACTCACAAATGGATGTCAATATTAAAAGGGGATTCATTAAGATGGGAATTTCAGAATGATTAATTTTTATTATGCCCCTTAAAATGATTATCTATTAGTTCTAAAAAATAAAATAAATTCTCTGCTATAGTATAGCAAACAGTTTTCTACAGTGATCATATAAGTAAAAGACTGAATTGAAGTAATGTAATACAGCTTAAAAAAAACAAAAACAATCATGTATTCAATTGTTAATGGCTATTCAAGCCATTATCATAATTTCTTTTTTAGTCATAAGAACTCATAAGGTTTATAACATTTTAATTCTAACAGGGACATTTAGGAAAATGTTAATAAATCTGTAAGAGTTTTTAAGTTAATTCCATTTCCTATGTTCATTATTGGTTTTAAAACCATAATAGTTTCATTTTGACTTTTTGATTCCATTAAAATTAACTTCAAGATAAATAAAATTCTGTTAACACCAATATCTCTACAGTAAAGAATTTTTAAAAATTTTTCGTGATGTTTTATTTTATGCTTCTTTTTTTGGTGAATGTTTATATAGATATTTTTTTTTTTTGGTTCCTAATAATTTTCAACCTCAATAGGATAAGTACCATTTTGGCTCTGCCTTTGCATTTTTAAGTATTTTCTTTGTATTTTATAATAAACTATTTTATACATTAAAATGGAAACTTAAAGTTTAACTGACACTCTTTCTAAGAAAACGGTTGCTATTTTATTTATTTATACTATTGTTATTTTATTTTCTGATAGGAGTGAAATATCAGTGAGACATTTCTTGGTTACACTTGTTTAAGGAAACAAAGTTAAAATTAAAACTTAGATTGAGAAGTTATTTTGAATGTGGAGGAGGAAATATTCAGTCAAAATAAGGCTTACACTTTTTTCTCTTCCAAAAANAAAAAAAAAATCTCATATCAGATGAGTGCCAGAGAAGGTTTGGGAAACATAAAAAAGATGAATGACTGGATCATAATGCCTAAAGAGACCTTAATAGATTTTTTAAATATTTCTAAGCAATAAAAAATTGTTTTTATACATGATTCTTTTTTGTTCCATTTTTATGGCAATATCATAGGAACATGGAATTGATAAACATACATTAACATTTGCTAACATAAACTGTAAGTCGATAAGACAAATTTAAGGTGCCTATAATCCTTGCATTTAATAAGATCTTAGAAGAAATAAGGAAAAACAAATTAGGAAAAAAATCATTAGATTTTATTCTGATGTTTTATTTTATGCTTGTTTTTTTTTTGTTTTTTGGTGAATTTTTATATAAATATTTTTTTTTTGGTTCCTAATAATTTTTAACCTTAATAGGATAAGTACCATTTTGGCTCTGCCTTCCCATTTTTAAGTATTTTCTTTGTGTTTTATAATATACCATTTTATACATTAAAATGGAAACTTATAGTTTAACTGACACTTTATCTAAGAAAATGGTTGCTATTTTATTTATTTATACTATTGTTATTTTATTTTCTGATAGGAGTGAAATATCAGTGAGACATTTCTTGGTTACACTTGTTTAAGGAAACAAAGTTAAAATTAAAACTTAGATTGAGAAGTTATTTTGAATGTGGAGGAGGAAATATTCAGTCAAAATAAGGCTTACACTTTTTTCTCTTCCAAAAATTACAATGTCTTGAGAAGCAGTAAGAAATAGGACAGTCAGGAATTGAAACAGATAAAAATTAACAGAAAAATATATAAATGAGAATGTGAAAAGTGAATTAGAGTATAGAGAGACTATTTATACTAAGAAATCCACCACAACTACATATCTTGAGGGCAAAAGGAGAAATGTAGTCAAAATATAGAATGATTTCTCAATCAAAGAGAAAATCGAATTTCTTTAGATTGAGAAATCGAAGAGAAATTTAACGCTTGACTGGTAAAAGCAGATATAATGGTGAAGAGTGTGGGAGAGTGGGAAGACAAAGGGACAAGGTTCAATAAATGAAAAATCAAAGGAATGGTAGGAGGAAATATATGTAAAATGATTAAGGGTATGGTAACTGTACCTAGCTATATTACAAAATACCATATGAAGTTTTTCTTCCATACATTACTTCTATAAAAGTAATAAATACATTTATAAGTGATGAGCATTACATTTTTTAAAAATCTAGATAGGATCATTTAAGTTTGATTAAATGTCTCTCCATGTTGCTAAAATTAAATTTTTTCGTGTTTAATGTGGGTAATGTGGGGGAAAAACAATGAGTCAGGGTTGAATGCAATTGGATCAGGGGCAAGTACTGGAAGAGATGGAAGCAAAATGGGAGCTCAACTGGTTGAGAATTATGGAATAGATAATTGAGGAATTGGCATTAGCACATACATTCAGCTTCCATAGTAGAGACCATTTGATTCTGGAATTTCAAGCTGCGGAGAAAGCCTGGGTGGAGTAAGCTTTGCATGACCATCAAATCTTGGCATAGCTTTCATGCCTGAAGTTCTTCCAATCATCAAGGTGCCTAATAAACAAGAGTGTTTCCTTGAGGCTTCATGACAGCTCATCATAGTCCTGATGGTTATCCAGGATTGTAGAGGGGCAGGCAGAAGGTGCAGGTTTTAAGAGGAGCGTGCTCATCAAGGACTTAATGTAGGTTAGAAGTGAGGTTTTGGACCATGTAGTCAACAGAATTGGAGGTAATATAGGATTTCAGTCCAAGGAATTAAAAATGAGGCCAGAAGTAAGGGGATCAAGGTCACGATAAGAGACAGTCTGAGATTTGAAGGAGTGGGTTATCAGGTTGTAAGTTAAGCTGATTAGATCAAAATGGGAGAGAAATGAGACAGGACAATGGGATGACGCTAGTATTTGAGGACCTGAGATGATAGGTTAGAGAAAAAGGAACAAGGAAGATATTAAGGGAATAAATAAGGTTTTCAATGTAGGGCATCATAGAATTTCGAATGGAGATTGGAGTTAAGGTCACCTACGATAATTATATTAGGATAGAAAGGAATTAAGTTGTAGAGGAAAGTTTCTAAAATCGTGCAAAAAGGGATAAGGGAGGGTGATGAACCACATCAACCAGATTACACCATTATATCTGCACTAATAGCTGACTTTGGAAATTTAATAATTAAGAAAGAAATTTTTAACCAAAAGGACTCTGAGCCTCATCATATTTTGTGACTTTAGGATCTTGACAGGAAATATATTCCTCTATTCCTATTATATCTTAAAAGGAATAATTTAGTAACAAACCTTAAAAACCCAGGAACCAGTTTGGGGTCGGTACTCAACAAACTTGGTTTGGTTCTTGGCAGAAACACGGCGAAGAAGGCTTTCATAATCCAAGGCTTGGATCCTGGCAGGTTCAGTAATGGGGAGTCGGGTTGTCTTATCTACAGGCCAGACACGATCAAGGGTCACTTGAGCCTTACGGTTCAGCCCCTCACCTATGGGTGGCTTATTACTGTCATCTGGATACACTATCACCTCTTTGTGTCTGAAGTGCACTAGAAGCAGAATATTATACATGAAAATTTTAATTTTTCTAGTTAGAAATTCACAGATTTTTCACTGAAACAGTCCAAAAATATACTTTCTCCATGCAAACTAATAATTTTAATGGAAACTGAACCAGGAAAAAAATTAAGGACTATATAAATAACTTATATAAGTAGCTCTGCCTATTATATAATTCAAATATTTACAATTAAATGACTTTATAACATACACACATGCATGCACATGTGTGAGCACACAAACACATATGCGATATATGAGTGAACTAAAATATAACAAACAAATACAAATTGCAACTGAAGTTACATTTGAGCACCCATCCATACAAATTCGAGTGAAACTCAATTGGATATTAGAAGTGTTTGGCTTTAAAAACTTTGTTAAAAATTTAAATCAATTAATGCGATGGAATAGAATAAAAAATCTAACTGTCTCAGCCAGGGCTCGAACCTGGATCTCCTGCTAGCCGAGCAAGCACGTTATCCTATTATGCTATTCTCCCGGTAGCGTAATAGGATAACGAGCTTGCCCTGTTAGCAGGAGATCCAGGTTCGAGCCGTGGCTGAGACAGTTAGATTTTTTATCCTATTCCCTTGCATTAATTGATTATAATTTACATGGGATTAAAAACCACAAATAAAATTAATATTTGTTAAAAATTATTTCTAATAAAAAGAAGTTATTATTAGTAATATCATTTAAGAGGTCTTAAGACCACTAGCTCAATCAAATTTACTAAAATATAATGGTACAATCATTATAACTAAAATATATCAAAATAAAATAAAAAAAAATTTAAATTAAATGAATTAATAATTGACAAAAAAAAAAAAAAATCTCATATCAGATGAGTGCCAGAGAAGGTTTGGGAAACATAAAAAAGATGAATGACTGGATCATAATGCCTAAAGAGACCTTAATAGATTTTTTAAATATTTCTAAGCAATAAAAAATTGTTTTTATACATGATTCTTTTTTGTTCCATTTTTATGGCAATATCATAGGAACATGGAATTGATAAACATACATTAACATTTGCTAACATAAACTGTAAGTCGATAAGACAAATTTAAGGTGCCTATAATCCTTGCATTTAATAAGATCTTAGAAGAAATAAGGAAAAACAAATTAGGAAAAAAATCATTAGATTTTATTCTGATGTTTTATTTTATGCTTGTTTTTTTTTTGTTTTTTGGTGAATTTTTATATAAATATTTTTTTTTTGGTTCCTAATAATTTTTAACCTTAATAGGATAAGTACCATTTTGGCTCTGCCTTCCCATTTTTAAGTATTTTCTTTGTGTTTTATAATATACCATTTTATACATTAAAATGGAAACTTATAGTTTAACTGACACTTTATCTAAGAAAATGGTTGCTATTTTATTTATTTATACTATTGTTATTTTATTTTCTGAAAGGAGTGAAATATCAGAGAGACATTTCTTGGTTACATTTGTTTAAGGAAACAAAGTTAAAATTAAAACTTAGATTGAGAAGTTTTTTGAAAGTGGAGGAGGAATATTAAAGAGAAATATTCTGTTAAAATAAAGCTTACATTTTTTCTCTCTTTCAAAAATTACAATGTCTTGAAAGGCAGTAAGAAATAGAACAGTCGGGATTTAAAACAGATACAAATTAACAGTTTTATAATTATAAGAGTTTATAAGTTATAAAAGTTGGTAAAGCCTTGTATGAGAAGAGAGCTATTAATGATAAAAAGTGAATTATTGTTAAGGCCATGATATATTTACCAATCTCATCCAAATTGAGGCCTGCTACATCCATTGTGTCTGGGAAAAAAAGATTTCCGTAGTTCAGTCGACCAATTGTAAAATTTTCAACAATACACCTTCCTTGAGAATCAACTAGCTGAGCCAACTGATCCATCTTAGGAATAGTGTAATATCCATTACGACGAAGAGTGATTCTTGCAGGGTGTTCCTCCACTGCCCCATTACTCGCCTCTTCAGCTTCTGATTCCACAACTGAAATTGAATGAATATGTACAAAAATATATTTCCAAGTATTCAAATTTATATTTTAAGTAAATTTATATACAAGTAAAAAAAAAAAAAATTTAAAGATAGTACAAATATAGCTAAGTGAAAACAAAGAGTAATCATAATAACCATGGTCCGAGAGGACATGCCAATTAACTATGTTTCCCCATAATACAAAGGGTATTACTAAAGTTTGGCAATACAGCTTTACTTATATAATTTTTTTAAAGTAATTTCCACCATAATTAATATACTTATACTATTGCCGAAACCAGGTTTTAAATCAGCTCTTCTATCATTAAGTTCCATTCGGGGTAATCCTTGTTTCAAGCCTTAGAAGGTCCTTGCCACTAGAAAAACATTTTCCTTTTAGCTTTATTTTCACACATGGGAGCAAGGTCTGGACTGTAAGAAGGATGCTCAAGAAGTTAGTAGCCTAATACTTAGTGCAGGTGTTAGTAATATGGGGACTGTATACCATAGGAGATGTGGGAAATATCAGCCAGCATTATTAGAGCGATAAATAAAATAAATTTATTAATATAAACATAAGAGAAAAATGATCTCCTTAAGTAGTTAATGTTCCTTTGAATACCAACAAACAAATAATAAAATAATATTTCTTCTGAATAATAATAAATAATATTAATTTCTAAGTACTTAAATAATAATCAATCTGGGACTTAATAAAGTCTCCAGAAAAATTGCCCCTCTCTCAAATAATGTGCACCAAGGGTACTTATCGGTCTGAAGAGAGCGGCTACGAGTCCCAAAATGAAGATGGGTGCTGGGAGATCCTCCTCACACTGCGGCAGTCCTATGAAATCTGTGGGCATCTCAGGCTTTCCTGGAAGCTAG
>KZ807975.1:66653-80279 GCA_000696205.2 Oncopeltus fasciatus
CTGAGAAATGATAATTACATTAGAAATTAAATGAAATAAAAAATAAATTTTGAAAAAAATTTAAATTGTGTCAAATAGGAACTAACCGAGTTCTTCAGCATCATAGTTGATGAATATTTGCATTTGAGTTTTACACGTCCTTTAATTTCCCCTCACTGTGATCGTACATATTTTCTATGTGAATAGATATTTTATCGACAAATAAATTTGTGGGATTTCAGCTCTTAACTCAATTTTACAGAAAAAAACAAACAAAAAAAAAAAACTGATCGATTTGAAATTAGCACTAGAGATTTTCCAGGTTACCAACCATTTCCTACTTGATAAGTAAGAAAACAAAACATTCTAAAAGGGAATAACAGTGAACCGAACCATTTTATTTTAAAGCATCATGTTAAACGTCATTTACATAAAACATGAAATTTGGCTTCTTGGTTTTGCATTTTAAGAGCTACATGCTAAGTTCCATTATGAAAAATTGAAAACTATGGTCTGTAAAAAATTGATGCAGGATTAAAGAAAATACAGAAAATTTTTCAAAAAACCTGTTACAAGAAAAACCACAAACAGAAAGTTTTCATTGATCTTGTTTATAAGGTTAACATAATAAATTCACATATTCCCAAGAACAGCACAAAACTTTGCAAAATGTGCAGTAATTAATCCTTACAAGTTAGTATAGCAAAAATATTTCAAATACAACTACATTGTTTGATATGGATTATAATTTAGAAAATGAATGAAATGCAACAATCAGGTTAATTAAAAAATAAAACAAATTACCTTTGTAGTGGCTTCAATGGGTATAACTTTAATTTTGGAGTTGTTTTTCGGAGAAGCTTTAAAATTTTGACCAGTGATTAGTGCTTTCTGGGCAGCGGGACTGGTAGGTTTGAGCAACTCATCAGTTTTTCCTGTTTGCTGTGAAATCGAATTATTTATGAAATGTAAATACAATAATTGAAATAATAATACAAAATATCAAAGATATTATAGAAAACAAACAAATATATTTATATACACGTCAAAGTATATAATTAATTAATAATAAAATGATGGAAGAGATAGAGAAGAAAGTGATGGAAGACATAGAAAAATAATAAAGACAAATAACAGGAAGCATAAGAATACATGAGAAGAAACATAAAACAAAATTGAGTAAGATGGGGATAAGAGAATATTTACTCCATAGAAAATTTAAATGAACATTCTTCTGACCACAACCCAGTCCTCACATTGCCTCTCACACCCATCCCTAGACATGAAATCCCCAGTTCTAATAAATGGTCCCGTAGACAGGCCATTGTTTAGAACTACTAGAAGAATCCCTTGACCTCGGAATTTCCTTAATGATCTCTGAAGAGTTGAATGATGGTGTACAGCTCTTTAAGGCTAACTAGAAACCCTCTTTTACTTGCTTCAATGCAAATTCATACAAGCCCCTACCTGGTTCAATTAGAAATTTCATACAGGCTAAATGTTAAATTAGAGTCATGTTCCAGAAGCTCAGGCATCCCTCATGCCGTATGAAGTTTAACTAACTATCCCATCTCGTAAAACAAAAACTAGGTTTTTTATTGAATAAGGCATTAAATACTTATTTGTCAAGCCTCTCAGCAGTGGACTAATCCCTTTGGCAAAGTTTAGAACGTAATGTGCCTTCAACCACCTTGTGTTGAGGAAGTGGTCCTTATATTTCCACTCTATAGGAAAAAAATCAATAAATCTCTAATACCTTCCTCAAACTACGCATAGGCTTCCTTAACAACAATAAAATAAAAAACTTCTACACTAAACTGAAAGACCCCATTCCCCATACTAACAGATGTAACGCCATTTACAAAATCCCCTGCGCCACTCAAAACATATCCCCTTGTACAGCAGCATATATGGGTCAAACAAAGAACCCCATAAAAAGAAGAATCAACAACCATCAACATGAAATTAAAAATTAAAAACATTACTGCTCTCTCAAAACACTCTGCTACTGACAAACATACTTTTGACTTTGACAAATTCACATTTCTTGTGTCTGAATCCAACCCTGAGAAACGACTTTTAGCCGAGTCTTTTCACATACATTTAGAATGAAACCACATTAATAACAAAATAGACAAAGACTATATTTCTTCCACATAGAGTAATATTTTTTACATCATAAAACAAAAATCACCATAAGACCAACTTATAGCATTTCCCTCCCTCCCTCTTCCCTACAGTGATATTTCCACAAACCTCCAGCCATCTAATCCCTCTTATACTTAACCCACTTTTACATTCATTTCTTGTTACCTTCTACAACTCTCAAATTAAAAAAAAAACAACAACAAAAACAGTTCAGTAATGATGTTGAGCACGAGTCTCTCCCCATCACCATATGTGGTATGCTACTCTCAGAATATTATAAATAATTTCTTTTTTTTCCCTCCAATTTGTTCATTATTCAGTATTCATGCATTTTATGTAGTCAAATACACACAGTTTTATATTTTCATTTATTTATTTACTATGAGAGCACATTGCAAGATGCACGCTGTGCAGTATGTAATTTCGAAAATAAATAAATTAATGTAATGTCATTTATTTATTCTTTGTCAGATTATGACATACAGACATGTTTCTCTATTATTTTTGTATGCTTCTTTCTCATATTCAGTCCTGATGAAGACCTGAAATTCAGGCCGAAACATTGGCTTAAATAAAAACTTTCTTGATTATAACTTAGTTTTTTAATTAATTAATTTTTTAACTATCATTGATAATGTTCTTTTCAAAAAACTTGACAGTCATCAAATTTACCTCTAAATATTAAACTTAAGTGACAAGAACTAAACAGATGCTACGAACATTATACAGACTTTTATCAGGCGTCCACAGCTCTAACAGAGAAAAAACTGACACTGTACAAGGCATTACTATGACCAGATCGAACATACAGTGCAGAACTCTGGGATGCCGCTAAACATTCCAACATCCAGCGATTACAACCCTTTCAATCCAAAGTCCTAAAAATAATTGCAAATGTCCATATTATGTATCCAACTCTAACCTTCATAACAACTACCCACTCTTCCAGAGCAAGCTTCACCTTCACCCAAATCCATATGTCCAACCCCTTTCATCGTACATCAATCCTTATAACCCTCCTGGAAGACTAAAACAAAGATGGCCATTAAGAAGGTGACCACTTGGGCTTTGATGCCAAAATTTATATGGAGTGGGGTCTATAAGTCCCTCCTCCCTGCAAAGTGACATTTAATTTATTTTTTAAAAATATTGTTTTTATTGTGGTGACTTATCCCACATAAATTTTAAAAAATTAAATGCAAGGGAGTAGAATAAAAAATCCAACTGTCTCAGCCAGGGCTAGAACCTGGATCTCCTGCTATCCGGGAAAGCGTGTTAGCCATTTACGCCACCGAGACAAGCCAGATAAGTTATTACATTCTTAGCACTAATGTTGAGAGTCAAACCTCCGAGAAAGACAAATAAATCGTCTTATGCTCGAAGGAGCTTACATTGTCAAGCTATTTAAATGACTCTCATTATTTACTGTAAATACATAAAATTAAAACCCATAAATAAATACAAGAAAATTGGCAAGTAGAGCAAATTGAAAACTAAAAGATATTCTCACCAAATGATCAAACACATACACTACTGTAAGGATTACATCAATAGAAATTATCTCAGTCATAGGATCATGCTGATACAGACTTAATAAAAGATAATAGTATTTCTTATGTTTGAGTGCAGGTAAATTATTAGTGTACTTGTATCACTAAAGGAATCAGAACCACCTTATGTACTTTAATTGTGTATATAATATTGTTAATAAATAAATAAAAAGATGATATTATGTGCTGCAGGCATCATTGTTGGCAAAAGCATTCCCAATTACCGGCACCCTATAGCAGTTTAAAAATATATTTTTTTCAAAATATATTGGCCCTGTATTTTACTTCAGCTTTTTCACAGACAAGCAGGTTGGCTTAAAGCTCAATCATAGTATCAATGACGAAGTTGTTAGTGTGACAGCAATCAAGTGTCATCTATCAAAATGAGAATAAAAATTTTGGTGTGAAGTATGGAGGAGGTATTGCAAATTATAATGAAGGATTTGAAAATTCAATAGAAGAGGAAGAGGGGGGATAGTAATAAGAAGAGTTTGAGAGAAGGAAAATAAATTATAAGCTACAAGATAAGTGGAAATGAAATGAGTCAGAAAGGCTTTACTTACTGGCAAAAGGTTTTTGAAGAGAGGGGAATCTCCAAAAGGCATTGATGCATAGGCAAGCATATGCTGACTGAGAGGGTTTGAATTCTGTGAACTTCCAAGACTAAAAAATTAAACCAATTTAAAAATTATTTATGATGAAAATGTAAATACAAAGTAAATCTTTTCTATATATTATAAAGTAATATTTTNTGGAACGTTAACCTTGACTGATATCATTTTACGAACTGACTCGACCGTTAGTGGCTGAGTCAAACTCCAGTTGACTAGAGCGATTGCCCTATATTATTCCTTGTCAACCCTTGAACAAAATGGATATCAGGAAGACTATATACAACCTACCCTTCGTTAATGACGTCAGTATGAAAAGTAAGATCCCATTTTCAGTTATAAGTTAACTGTAAAGAATCCCCTTCCCCATCCACTCATTATATAAAATTTAGTCACGTGGATGGGGCTAAATCTGGGAACGCAAAAATCGTCCTACAAAATAAGTAAAAAAGCCAACTACATAATCAGACTGACTCGAAATTACAAGACTGCTAACGGCCCCGGTCATGACATTGTATTTCTACAGCCCTGAAGATGGCTTACAATGTAAGCTGAAACGTCGGCAGATAATCCTTTATTAAAAAATACATTTTTTAAATTTGTGTTTTTTGGATCTACCTTGACCGAACCCCAACTAAAATCATCTAAGGTTTCTTGATAAATATAAGGTATAAAACTATTATATTGCTAGATGCCTAATGGCTAAGTTTATCTATTTCAAAGGTTCAATTTTTATTTTTGTCTAGAAACATTTAGATGTTTAGAAAATAAACCGTATAGATACGTACTCATAAGCTAGAGAAAAAATAATGAAGGAAATGGCTTTTAAATTTTGGTGCAGTAGCACTAATATAAGGAGTAGGATTCAAAATATTTTATTCTTAGAAGTAGATATTTATTTTTAAAAATCAACTTAAATGGATTATCCATTGTTTTACTTATTAATAAAAATGGCAATACATTGAAAAAAAAAAGTGCAGTAAACAGACCTCTGTTGAGAGTTTTGTCCTCCGCTTCCAAAGAGACTGCCACCACCAAGTCCCCCAAGAGTGTTACTCCCAGTATTGAAAGTACTGCCTGTGTTACCGAAGGTGTTTGAGCCAAATAGGTTGGTGTTTGTCTGTCCAAAGAGGCCACCAGGCTTAGCTGCATTGTTTCCAAATAATGAACCACCACCAAGAGACAAGCCTCCAGAACCTGAAAACAACAAATCAATTCTATTAAACATTATATATGCTCAAAAATAATTCAGGTTTTGTTAGGCAAGGAGGTTCATCTCCTTGGCCACTGGAACATTCAGGCTTTTGGCTCAACATCCAATTGATGGACTGTGATATAATTCCTCTATGGTCAAATAGCGATAATTATAATGCAATTGTTTACTCTGCCTAAGAACAAAATCAAAAGTTTGCCTCTTGGATTTAGTAGCTAGTAAATTCAAATGAACAAGAGCAGTTTATAATCGTAGAGCACACATATGACTAATTGATACATGGGTGGGAGGAAGAGGAATTACCTAATGAAAAGTCATATTTTATGAGATTAATTATTTTTACCAATTATGCAAGACCTTAAGATTCCAATATTTTTCAGTTATTAAAGATATTTCAATCTATTCTTCATGAGTTATGGACATACAGCTTACTTTAATAATGTCCTAAAAACATAATGAAATCTCCAGCATGCAGGTTAATGTGAAAACCTTTCCGCCAAACCTCAGAGGACGTTTGATCAGAATGAAAGTGATGCTAGTGCCTTCAATTTCAATCAGAGAAGTAAGTGGGGTGAAAGGTTATTAAAGTGAAGAAAGTGATTTTGTAAAAACAAAAAAAATTGAATGAGAAGGAAGAAAGAGGTGAAAGAGAGGAAGCTAGACAGTAACACCTTCTTAGAGACAAAGGCCGTGAAGATATCAGAAAGGGACATCATCAAACTCCAGGTAGGTGTACAAAATAATGGAAATGAAGATCATGGAGGTGAATTACCTTGGGGTGATAAAGATGGCTAACACCACTTAAGGAGAGAAAGGACCCAGAAAATGACATTAGAGGCTATGAAAAGGCCGAGTTCATCGAATGAGGTTTATTCCTGGTCATCATTGCTGACAAGGGCTTTTAGAAGAACTGGGCATGGGAGGTTTTTTCTATTTTCTGGACAAAAAGGTAATGAGGCAGCAGAATCATCCAATAATTTGGTTGATTAGAATCAAGAGCTGGAAGAAGAGGTCCTTAAGTTGAAAGTGATTGGGAATTACTTATCCCAAAGCTTATACGATGATTAGTAAACAATTTTCCTTAAAAGTAAGAAGATTATTGATAAACATATGATGAAGAATCAAAGAAAAAACAAATAAAAAGAAAAAAAATTATACTGCTGGGAAATTGTCTGACACATAAATTATGGGTGATCACAGAATAAAAAGAAGTTAATAATTCAGCATGCTTATATTGTGGAAAATCTACTGAAACAGCTTTACATAGCCAAGTAGGAAGGATTAAGAAAGTATTTACTGAGAAATAAATGACTGTCAGAGTGTTTTTTATCATTAAAAGAGTATTTGATTGAATAGAGAGAACCTGTAAATGTGAAGTAGAGATTAATGCTGTGGATTTGTGGATATATATATATAGTGTGAGTGTGTCTGTATGCATAGATATATCTACCTGCTAAACAAGGTGGATGGTTTCTTCTACATTTTAAAAACCAAGTCCTCTACTTCAACTCATCTCACCCCCATCACCAAAGAAATAAGGTTGCCGAAAATCTCATCTATAGATAACTTCAACTCTCTGACATAACATTCCAGAACAAAAACATACAAGGAGTGACAGATATCCTCCTCTAAAATCTCCTTGGCCACTGGAACAGTTCAGGCTTCTGGCCCAACCTCCTATTGATGGGCTGTGATAAATTCCTCTATGGTCAAATAACGATAATTATAATGCAATTGTTTACTCTGTCTAAGAATGAAATCAAAAGTTTTCCTCTTGAATTTAGTAGCTAGTAAATTTAAACAAATGAGAGCTTCTCTGTCCATGTTCTACAATTCTACTTCACAAACTAAACTTACCTTCCAAAACAATTACATTATTTTCGCTAGCTCACTTTTATCCCTCATTTTTCTAAAATAAAATAAAAATCCCTCAACAAAACTTTACTTAACATTTAACTGGCTTTTTCAGTCACTAATAAACTAAAATTTCTATACACCCCTCTCAAAGACCCATTCTCCCTTAGAAATATAATCAAGTTCATTGATAAAATACCAATAACCTTTACATACAAAAAGGCATTAAAAAAAAGAAAAAAAAAAGGCCATCACTGAACACGTTATACATGAGTGATACACATTCTGACACTGATAATATTCTGTATATAGAAGAAATATACTATTAAGAATATTAGTATATTAGTGCGTAAAACTTGACGGTCAATAAACCATCAACCATATAGAAGATATACTATTCTCTCCACTGAGCTACATGGACATAAGCACCTAACATCTAAAATCATACACTTAACTTGCAACACAATCCAGTTTATGACAGAATTAACACAGAACATATTTATTCAACTTATTCTAATATCTTCAACATTTTAAAAAGTTGTTAGGGCCAGTCTCAAACTTCACCTAGTCGTCTCTGCACACTGAGATTCCTTTCATTTAATCATTTTATCTCTACATTTCCCAGTAATGTTCCAGTGGGACGCAAAACAAATGTTTGTGAGGAGACCATGTAAAAACTTAAGAATTTCCAAGAGCCTCAATAGACATGGACAAAAGACATAAAAAAATAAATAATCATAGAATATGATTAGTACATGATATACCATAAGTTATGAAGAGAATAGTAATGAGATAGGGAAAATAATAGAAGTAATGCACTATATAGATAGACTAAGAATAGAAGAGATGAATAATTGGACAAAATAGAGATCAGAAGATGGATGAACAAGATTTTAGACAAAAAAAAAAAAAAAAAAAAAAAAAAGAGATGCATCAGAGAAATGGATGAAAAGAAGATGGGAGTTTTTTCTGGGAATCACTTAAAAGGAAATTGCAATCCTTTACAGCAGTAATTACTAGTCATGGGCCTTTCCCAAAACAAATGGTCATAAAGGGAATACATTATGAATGAGGAGAAAAAGAAGGCAAGAAGGAAGATGCGCACGATAAAAAAGTTAGAATGGAAGTCTTGGGGTATGATGAGATTGGAAATGAAGGCTTCATTATTTATTAATATTCAGGAAACTGAAATGGAAAGAGTTAAAATTCTATTTTATAAAAGAAATTACATATAAAGATAAGAGATAGATAAGGAAGAGGAAGTAAATACAGTAAATAGAGTAAATATAGTAATCATAGTATATGTAGGTCTTTTAAGTTAATAAAACTTGTAATAATAATTAGCACAAAGGATGCAGGCATCGATAGGGCACAAATCCTTAAAACTCCCATTTGTAATGATATAAAGGATTATCCTTCTTCATGGCATAGAATCCTAAAATAAAGAAAATTATTTGGATTGGCAATTTTTATGTGACAAAACCTAAAATTAGTGAAGTTAGCTGATGGGAATTTCATTTTCTTTAACATACCATACCCAAAGAACAAAAGATTTAGGTAAATAAATAGATCAGCTATGTTAAGCAACATAAATATAAACAATAGGTATTATTTGTGGTATCCAAAGTGAATAGAAAAAAGTGCAATAAGGGGGAAGGGGAAGATGCAGACTGCTGCATTTACTTATCAGTTCCTCAATTATGAGTTCTGGTCTCTTTAATATGTTAATTTTACACTTATGGCTTTAAAATATAGTCATAAAAGACAAATATTTAAGTCTATTCATAAGAACCAATCATATTTAACTATTTTCTTAACAGATTATACTATATATGAAACCTAGGCTTTAACAATAATGATAAATACCTATGAGGTAGGTATTATTATTGTTAAAGAAAAATAAGATATAAGTTGTCTCAATCCCTATCTAATATCATAAAGAACTGAATTTTTATTTCAATGCAAGGTTGTTTCTATGTTAATTAAGTAGCAAAATTTCACTTTGTTCGACAAAATTATATACTAGCACAGGTTTCCAAAACCATCAAAGACTACTAAAATTATTTCTTAATAGATTAAGATCATAGACCTTTCCCCTGCCTTTGCTATTGTGACCTATTTATTTTTAATAGATGAATTCAAAGAATGATGGTGAAGGTAGCGAATTGATGGCTGAGGAGAGCCTAAAATTAATTTTATATGCTATTATTTCTTTCTTGAGGTTTTTAAGGAGGGTAATTTCTATTTTCATTGCATTTAGTTCTATTTGATGATTAGTGGGTATCAGTGATGATGAGTATATTTGATTCCCAGAGTGACACTATTTCATCAACTAGCTAAGTCTCTAAGGAATATAGAGGTTCTGTTACATAGACCTTATTGATCTTTATCATTGAAAAAAAATTTCAGCAAACTAAGCATTTGCCAAATTCCAGGAAATTTTTTGAAGTCTCAAAGAAATGAAAACATCGATGACAAAGTAGTAGAAGGAAATTGCATATTCTAAACTACTGTAAGATGGAATTAAAACAAACAAAACAAACCTTTAGTAATTACTTTAAAGGTTGCAGCTTACCTAAAGTGTTGGTAGTAGGTGTAGTGCCAAAATTGAATCCCGTAGCTGGTTTCCCAAAGTTATTTCCAAATATAGAAGTATTTTGGTTAGTTGTACCAAATGTAGACGTACCAAATGCTGATGTTGTTGCTGGGGTACCGAAACCCCCAAATGTTGAGGTGGCAGGTTTAGCACCAAAAATATTACTCCCAGTATTAGTAGTAGATGGCTGATTGAAAGAAAATGCTGTATTAGTGTTGGTGTTTCCTAAACTAAAAGTTGACTTGTTGGCACCAAATAGTCCACCAGTCTGAAACAACCATAAGTTAAAAAATATTAGCCTTTTATAAATACATACCTAAAATATATTTTTTAAATCAATCAAATTTGGAATATAGTTTTTATATATTGCCAATTATTAATCAGAAGTTAATTTTTTACATTTACATTTAAAAATACAATACTGAAAACATTTATGTTTAATATACAATAAATGCAAGGGAATAGAATAAAAAAATTGTACTATTTTTAGCTGGGACTCGAACACGGATCTCCTGCTTGTCGGACTGGCATGTAACCATTTACACCACGAAACGTTGTGTGTCGGTAAGCAGTATTTAGTATTTTGGAATTACGGAAGTGTACAGAACTACATAGTGTGTTTGAACTGAAACATTTCCTTATGGCTACCTCTGCTCCTAAATGTCAAAAGTGTGAAAACAGCCCCGATTCGTTTTGTTATATACGTGGCAGTTTAACCATTCCCAGTCGAAGGACAAACATCAGTACACTTGTCAGACATGCATATTTAGCCTATTTTAAAGTGAAACTTAGTGATCAAGATGAAGCACGGGCACCTCACAAAGTGTGTAAACAGTGTGTTGAGGGTTTACGGATGTGGACCAAGGGAACACGTGCTAAGCTTCCATTTGGTATTCCTATGATTTGGCGCGAGCTCAAAGATCATTCAAGTGATTGTTACTTTTGTATAGTAAAAACAAGAAACACAAATGTAAAATAAAGTATCCTAGTTTACTGTCAGCTATACACCCAGTACCGCATTCAGCCGAAGTCCCCGTGCTAGTTTTTAATGAATTGCCCACTTTGGAAGAAGGGGAATATAGATATGGCATTCGAAAACATTGTTAAAGACTTTCTTGGAAATATACGAGCATTAAATTACTCCAAAATTGTTCAGCAACTATTGGAAAGCTTCCAAAAGCTAGGTTGCAGCAAAAATTCGCATTTTTTACAACAGCCACCCTGCTAATTTCTCGGACAATCTTGGTGCAATGAGTGATAAGCAGGGTGAGCGTTTTTATCAAGATTTGAGGGTCATGGAAGCAAGGTATCAAGGTAGATGGGACGTACATATGATGACTGACTATTGTTCGAGTATCAAGCGCAAATGTACACAAACTAAAAACTCCAGAAAAAGTTTACATGCTAATTTTTATCTTAATTTTAAAGTACTGTTCATTAATATAACAATTTTATACATATGAACTCGATTTAACTTACATTAAATGTTTTGTAAACTGTATATTTGGTATGTTTTTATTTTATGTTCTTTTAAATGCAGGATTTTTATGATTTATGAGGATATCCTGTAGTTCAAAAAGTTGACGTGATAGACAATATCTGAGGTTATAGTCAGATTCAGATGCCAAGAATTAGTGAAAAAACAGTGTCAGATCTAACTCAATAAAAAATGTGTTCCCTAGCGTTGTTAGTGCACGTCATTTCTCTCCTTGCCAACAGGTTTAATGGGTTTTGTGGAAAATATTTTTGTTTATTTTCTTAGAATTTCTATATATAAGAAATACTAATATATATTGAATTTAACCTGAAAAAAATTATAATCACTCCCCTCAAAAAAGGTAAACATTTCAAGGTACATAAATCCAAAAATTGAATAAAAAAAAGTTTATTTATTGTACATCGCACAGGGAATATATAGAAAGTGACTGATTCAATTTAGATGCAATTTGAGAATCAGGTTCTATTTGTTCCAAAAATGTGCTTATTATATGAGAATTCTTCATTAAAGATCAAATTTTAAAATAGGATGCTGTGTAGTGATTAAGTTATACTGCTTTGCTAAGGACAGCAACAACTTAAAACAGTTCATTCCTTTGAAGTCCATTGGGTATAAAAATGTTTGTCCTTTGTGATTGAATACTTGTCATTTTTACTGGATTTCTTTAATCTGGCAAAAAATAAAGCTAGCCCCTGTTTATTGATTCTAATAAGAGTATGGGTTTTGTCGACAAAACAGCATCATACCGAGTCCAATCAGAAGCATCAGTGAATGGGAAAAATATTTCATTTTCCATTTGTAAGACAACAAAATACTTAGTAAGAAAACCAACCATGAATGTTCTTCGGCATAATTTCATTTGGAATTAATTCCTGAAATGCAGAAAAAATTTCATGGGCTACAGTGATACCTGTTATCATTGTGATAATGAGAATAATCCATTTTGTTCTGGAATTCCCAGTGACCTGTTCTCCAAGGACGAGTGATCTGACAGAAGAATCCTCAATTTTATAGTGTGCTATCTAAAGTGTTGTTTTGTACAATGAGATTCACAATTTAAATTTATTAATAACATTGTCATAATCATAAGTGGACTCTTTTTTTTTTTAAATATTATTTTCATGCAAATATGTACTTTACTATAAATATTTTTTGTACTGTTATGTTTCATTTACAATACAATCAAGTTTTCAATTTAAGCTACAAATTTTTTTAAAATTATATAAATGTATATATACAGTATGTATATATATATATATAGTATTAATTAATAATAAGGAAGAGGGCAGACTATTAAATCTTATCTAGATGCATTTTCAGTATGCTTCTTTTCCATTCTCTCTCCAGTTCTAAGCACAAAGAAATTACTATGTACTAAGCTTTCATTTCNAAATCAAGTTACCTCTAAAAATTCATTAAAAATTAATGGTAAATTGAAAATTTTCAAGTTTTAATACTAAATGCCACATTTTTAAATTTATAATTAACTTACATACTTAAATTTAAAAAATTTCTTACATTCTGTTGAGTTCCAAAACCACCAAAACCAGTAGTTGGTTGAGTTCCAAAGCCAGAAGATGCTTGAGTTGTCTGACCAAACAATCCTGCCTGGGGTGTAGTAGCTAAGATATAAAATAACAACATTTATAATTATAAGAATAATTACTAATAGTAAAATGTAGCTTTAAGTGAAATAAAATAAAAATATGATAGTTAAAATACATTTTAACAGTTTAAATAAAAAAAACCAATGAGAAAAATTGATCTACATTCTAAACATGAATTTTTATAATAATTGAAACACAGGCACCTTATATCATATATATTTTGCATATAGTTTTCAGACAATTAAAAATGTATTTTATGTTCACGTAGGCTTCGTCGGTCGTCAGATGTATTTACCATTTCATCTTCCGGGTTGGACCGAGTCAAATTGTTCTTATTTGCCGAGCTTTCGCACATCATGTGATGGCTTCTTCAGGGCTGAAAAGAGAATGAGAGTTGTAAAGAGAGATTTTTAAAAATCCAGATGGTATATATTTACCATGTTTTATACACCAGGTGGTGTATAATCCCGGCGCGGTCTTGTCCTTGGGCGAAGTCTGCCTTCCCATTGGTTGATACTGTGTTCTGGTGGCTGGTCTCTGGAGTAGTCAGGTAGCTGGTCACTGATTGGT
>KZ807975.1:83606-122201 GCA_000696205.2 Oncopeltus fasciatus
AAAAAAAAAAAAAAAAAAAAAAAAAAAAAAAAAAAAAAAAAAAAAAAAAAAAAATTAAGGAATTTATGCCAAGAAAAACTAACCTCCGAAAGGTTTCTGGGCAGTGTTCGCTCCAAAAGGATTAGAAGGAGTTGCTGAGTTGAAACCAAATGTAGATGTTGAAGTGGATGCTGGAGCCCCAAAAGCTGTAGCAGTTCCAGCAGGTTTGCTGAATAGGGAGTTCCCTGTAGCCCCAGAGCCAAATACTCCTCCGCTTGTCCCCGCACCAAATGCTTTAAAAGTAAATACATAATATTTTTACTCATTGTTTATAAATGAGTAGAACATAAGAAATAAATTTGTCATTAATGAATAAGATATCAAGGAAGAAAAGAAGATGAATAATAATCAGTCTCATTAGATCTTTAGAGACTTAGAAGAACTAATATTTTAAAAAATGCAAATTCTTTTCTAGATCAATTTCATAGCTTATAAGGTAGGAATTAAATAATACAAAAATATAATATAAAGATATTAAAGTTAATTGGATTTAATTACTTCTAATTATCATGAAACAAGAAATATTTAATTTTCAAAAATCTGCTCCACATTATTAATTTTAATCCCTATTAGGGTAATAGATAAGTATACTTTCCTAAACAAAACATATTTAGATTGTTTTAATACATTTAATTTATTTTTGAAACCATTCACATAGTACAAATTCAATAGGATAGTAGGTTCTATAGAGTATGAAAAGTACCAACGATTCCTATAAGATACCAAAGCATTTTCATATATCCTATAAAGTTGTTTTTCTATGATAATTATATTTTATTGTTTTTTTTTGTTTTTTTTTTTAAAGTTAATTTTATACATTCATCAGAATAGGGAAATTAAATGCAAATATTACACACATTGAATAATATAATTAAGTTCACCAAAATTAATTAGGAGCAATTGTAATGTGCAGTTAAATAAATTATGCATTATAATGCCATCTCTAATAGGAGAGCAAGGAAAAATAATAAAAATGAAGTTAATAAAATCCTTCATTAAAAATTAAATTTTTGAAATAATTTTATTTTGGGAATTTACTAAGATTTTGCTGTCCAAGGGGTTACTTACCAGAAGTGTTTGCTGAACCAAAAAGGGTAGTAGACTGACCTGTAGATCCAAACAGACCCATTGATCCCTGAGCACCCTGAACAGGACAAAAAATTATATTAAATAAGCAAGTGATCAAAGCAGTATTTTTTTTAAAAACTCCAAATCAATTTACAAATAACCAATTGATGAACCATAATTTTTAATTTTGGATAGAAGGGATATTAGATAATTTTTGTTCCATAAATCATCTTGAAATAATACATAAATAAGCTGAAAAATAAAAATATTGTTAGGTGGAATCAAAATATTTCTTACGCAAAAGTGTAAAAAAAACAAAAAAACAAACAAAAAAAAAACATGGAAATAACTTAAGAGATAAATATGCATATAACATAACTGATAAAACCTTTTAAACCAAATTATTTCGTTTAAAAAATGAATTTAAAACTGGAGGGTAACTAATGACCCTATTAATTAAATATAGGAGAAGCTACTGAGTATCTTGTAATACAGTTTGTAGCCCAAAGATAAGTAATAGGCTTGGTTTTATACTAAGCGTATTCTTCAGCAATATTATGCAGCTAAATTGGCTCCAGATTTGTCAGGTAATTATGAACTACTATTTGTTTGATTTGCCTTCAATAACTAACTAAACCATTTTTTAGTAATTTAAAGCCACAAGTTAAATGTCACCAACAGTAACAACTAATAGGCTTCTATAATAGTAATAATGTATAATAAAAAATAAATGACTTTAATGAAAGTCACATGAGGAGAGGAGGTGACCAGTGACACCACTCTCAAAGGCCATAACATTAAAATTCATATTCATATTTTTTATGTTTCATTAATTAAGGCAGTACATTGGGCATTGACTTCTTTCATTTTCAAAATAGGGTGATTAATGAATAGAATAGCTAACTATTTCACAGCCTTCACACATATATACATCATAGTAATAAATAAAAGTTTCATCACTTGTTACTGTACTGTTTATTATGGGCTTTACCATTAGTTACCCAAAGAGAACATAGTTTCCTAACTTTCTAATAACCTAAGAGGATTGCACTTCAAGTGCAATAATCAAAAGGACTACCCTATTTGGTGGCAGGTCACTCCCATATCTGTCTAAAGCATTTTCCTAATAACATTATATTTTCTTCAATGAGTAGTACAGCAGCCCGACTTGTATTGTCTCTTAGCTCAAAATATCCTGGTACCATCTGAATATCATTGTACGGCTGGAGGCAATAATTCTCACAGGCAGCATTTCCTTCCTAACACTGAACCTCACTTAACTTCCTGTTGTAATATAAAATTGCTCTGTACTCAACTTTAGACCAGGATTACACCTACAACACTTTTAACTAGCACAGTCAAAAGGGTCTTGGTCCAAGAGTTCAGCCATCAATTGTATAGACTGGGGGACAAGTCTAAGTTCCATCCTTCATCTTCATGATATCTCATATAGCAAAATTTAAATAACTTTCCTAATTAGGAACAAATTTTAGTGCCCTTTGTAATTTCTAGGTGATACTTAAATAAATTATCGAGCCTTACTATAACTAACACATCAAATATTCTAATAAACTGCTTACTTTTTGGAATCATAAATTGTGGAGAAACCACAAAGTGAATATCTTTAAAAACTGTTTAAAATAATAATTTTTCAGTATTTTTGAAAAACGGACAAAGTGAACGAATTCTGATTGCTTATTCAATTTTCTTTACATTCTTGAGATTGATAAGTTCTTGGAAAACAAAATGAATAAAATTTTCAACATTAGACCAATTTTTTAAAAATTATTAGTTCAAGAAAAAAAAATCCAATTATTATAAACTAAGTTACAAAATGTTAAAATCTTACGTTGCATAGACTTTATATAATAAATTGCAATTTTGCAATATAAGAATTATTGATAATAACAAATTATTTTGACATAGTTTTTACTTTAGTTTTTTTTTTTTTTTTTAATGTTTTTACTTATTAAACTATAATGCTTCATTTTTTTTTTTAAGCATACAGTATTTATTTACCTGTTGGACACCTTTCCTATTAGCAGCATAGTCCTCAAGCCTTAGCTCCTCAAGGGACTTGTTCTCATACTCCTTCATGCAAGTGATGCAATGGTGACGAGTGTTGATGTTGGTGCTAGAGCCATTTTTTACCATTGTGTCTGTCCCAGTAACTGGTGTAAACTTAATTGTTGTTCCACCAGTAGCTGCTCCACTGAAACCTACATATTACAGAAAGATTAATAATTGGGACCTCCTAATATAGAAAATAGATATCAAAAGACATGGACTGACTTAAAATGCTAGAAATGATAAGTGAAAACAACTTTTACATCACATTCCAAGTCTTTAAATTAATTTCAGTGAAAACTATCCTTTAGTGACACTTGGTTTAAAACTATTTAATTTTTTTTTGTTTTGGTTTCCACAGTAAAAAACATTCTTAGCCTATTCAATATTTTACCAATTTTCATAATTTAAGCAAAAATTTCTCTATAATGACCTCTAAGTTTTAAATTTAATTTTGGTTAATAACTAAAATTGAAACAAATTAACCTGTTGTTGATGAGAAGAGACCAGAAGCAGATTGAGCTGCAGCTTGACCGAAAAGAGATGTTTGCTGAGTTTGGGCAGGCTGTGCTTGTTGACCAAAGAGGCTAGTAGACTGCTGTTGGGTGCCAAAGCCAAATGGCTTAGATTGACCGAAAGCTGAGGTGGTAGTAGATCCGAAAATCCCACCAGTACTTGGAGTAGCATTTTGTTGAGTTCCAAACAAGCCTCCAGCTAAAAAAGAAATATAGATGAAAAATCAATTAAAAAAAAAAAAAAAAAAAACCTTTCTTGCTAAGTAATAGTTAATTACTTTAGGCTGACTGACAAAAAGTTAAACTAAAAATCTAGTTGAAGGCTAAATACTGATCAAAAACCTTTCTTATACTGATGCTTTTAAGAACAATTGTTAGATATTTTAATTTCATGCTTTTCAATACATTTTCTTCAAAAAGCTTGCATTAATTTAATTTTAAATGAATTCCAATTACACTTGTTAAGAATCCACTTACAATATTGATGAATATTGCAGTTTGATACAAATATTTTTTATAAGCCTCAGTTGGAGTTTAAACCCAATAAGAATTCACTACCCAAATATTTTAGTATATATTTGACTTTGTTGTCTTATTTATTTCTTTTCTTTTAGCTAAGTTCAAAATTAATCTATTTATTAAAAAACAATTAATTTGAATAAGTGGATAAAAGATAATATTTTTGGAGAAACTGATAATTTATAATACTTCTAAGACAAAATGTTAAATGATACATATAATTATTCAATTAAACAAAACTCATTCTTTATTTAAACATTTAAAACTGTTGTAAATATGGTAACCACTATAAATACATTATAATTAAATTCCTTTCTTCTTAAATTACAATTTCTATAATTGCAAATTTAATTTTAAGTTATTATTATTATGCAATTATTTTATGCTATTATATAGTATAATAAATAATTACAAATAATTTATACTAAAAGTCCCTAAATATTGCTACGTGTTATTTAAAAAAAATGTTTGGGAACTAGTAATACAAGGGATCGGTAAACTAAATTTTTTCATCATCATATAATTTGTAACTTAATTAGTGTATAATTTGGTATCTCTTAGAATATCAGGAAAATATTGTCAGAAAGCATTCTTATTAGGTAATTATTAAAAATTCGATTATTATTAAATATTTAATAAATAAAAAATACAGTAGGGAAGAAGATATATTATGACTATAAAGCTTATTTTCATGGAATGTTTCATTCCTCTGGACTTGATAAATTTTAATGTACTATTATGATAATTTAGAAACTCACAAGATTAATAAAAAAAACACACACTTATAATTAACCTCCCTAGAGATGATATAAAAAATTAAAACTGATATAAAATTAGACAAAGGTATAACTTAAATTAAGAAGTTAACTCAAATTTTATTTTTTACATTATTTTAATATGGCTATAAAAGATCTTGTTTAATTAGACGGTGAACATAATGTGACTGCTATTGTGGTAATTTAATACAAAAGTTACTATTTGTTACATTCAAGTTAGCGGCTATGATGCTGACCTAGTTACAACCAGTGATCGATGATTCCATCCAGAATTTTTAATTTATTAATTTTTAGCAGGGGTTCTATCTTCTTGTTTATTGCATATAAAATGTAAAGGGCAATTATTGAATGCAAGATATAAGACTGGAGTAGCGGTGCAATTGTTACATGTCTTACTTAACAGTCCCAGGCAATGGTTTGTTTTCTATTTTTTTTTTTTTTTTTTTTGAGATTATTAATTTTTATCATAACACATTTTTTCATATATTAAGAGGGGAGGTCAAAAAGTTTTCGGCATGACCCAGAAAGGAATGCAATCAAAACACATAATATATGTTATAATTCAATATAATGTCCCTTATTTATGGAAGAAATAGCCTCTTTGAGTCTTTGTCTTCAAATCACATTTCCCTGAGGTCCTTTTTGAGATTTGGGATCAGAAAGTAGTCACAGGGGCGAGTTCTGGGATGCAAGGAGGATGGTTGGTTAAATCAAAGACCAATGTGTCATTCTTAGCCATTACGTGTGCAAGTGGCAATGCAATGGCAAGTGAAAATTGATGAAATTTAAAGTATTATAAGTACTAGACAAGGTATGGCAGGGTAATGAAAATTTGTGTGAATATAACAACTGATAAGGTACAAGCCCTTTATTTTAATCCCCTCCCTCCTTCAAATATAGGCTAAGAACTTTTTAACCTTCCCTCATAATTTAGTGCTTTAAGAAATTATATAATAATATTTAATAAATTACTTGGACAATTAAAATTACTGAAACCACTTAATTTTAATTTAACCTGCTAATCACTCTACAATATAATTTTTAACTATTAAATTTGATTTAAAGTATTTAAATTTTTAAATGGATGACTGTCAGTAATTTTTACTGTTAAAACCATAATAGAACAATAATAATAGAACTATCTGTCATAACTAAGATTTAAACAGGGCAAAATTAGATTCATGATATTATTATGATAATTGTAATAATTTCTCCAGCATAATGCTCGACGAACAACGAACCTCCAACCATGTAATAATTTATGTAAACCAAGAAAAGTGCTTAATAAAAAGTGAAAAATAAGTTTTTAGATCACCCAAAATTTAACATTATTACTTTTAAGATTCAGTAATTAGAATTATTATATACATATGTAAAATATATATACANCGAGCTGTGGTTTCCATCGTTAAATACCCTTATAAAGCTTTACATGACTCCTATATATATATATACACACACAAACAAAATATTAAACTATATATATTCAATAATTAGTTTAATATTTAGAGAATTTTGACTATGACTTACACTGCAACTAAAAAAATTAATGGGAAAATAAACCCCTAAGGCAGAAAGCAGATCTAATTAGGGGTAAAATAGCAGTTTTGAGGGTATGCCTAGACGAAAAATAGCAAGGGAGGCTGCTGAAAGAATGGAACAATGACACATAAGATGATGCCCAGGGAGCACTAGACACCCCTAACATTCTTAGAAATTTAATGGAACTTGGGGCATATGAATAATTAGCTGTCATTCATTATTTTGTGGGGTTCCTGCATATGTTAGAGAATAAGGCATAAGTCAGCATGGTTAACAATCTGTTTAAACTCTTTGAAACTAGTCCTAGATAAGTTGATTGAAATTTACCAATCCTAGCATCACAAAAGCATTTGAATAACTATGAATGATACAATCAATCAATTAAAGAACTAAATGAAAAGTGGTAAACTTCTTTACTCAGCATTTATTCACAGGATCCTCCCAAGCCTCTGACTTCCTTAGAAGATGAAAATACATTGAAGGATCACAAATGGGAGACATCCGAAATGACTTAGTTGCTCCTAGACAAAAATATTGGTGTTTTGTTCGGTTAACAGTACACTAGGCCTTCATCCAGAGAGCACATATTTTGGCTTAAAAGAGAGTAGACCATTCTGTGAATATCAAAAACCATTGCTTGGAAAGAGTTTTTAAACCTCCTTAATTTGGCCAATCAATTAAATTATGATTTTTCAGGAGGCTAAATTATTTCTTAAAGAGTTATAAGACTGATAACTTAATTTGCTATAAGAATAATAAAGTAAATGAATGGACAATCAGCTTAAGCCTAAGGTGACAAGAAAATACAATGTTTTTAATTTTACAATAATTTTAAATACTGAACTAAAGGTACCCAATTAGTAATGAAATAATTGCTAATATCTCAAATAAAAAGTAATACATACTTGATCCAAATGCTGGTTGTGTAGTTTGCGGCTGTCCAAATGTTTGTGTTACTGTAGAGGAACCAAAGAGTCCACCTGACTGTTGAGTAGTAGCTCCAGAAAATAACGAATTTCCTGGTGCACTTCCAAAAACTGATGAGCCAAATCCTGTGTTGGATTTAAATGCAGACTGAGCTCCAAAAGGGGAACTTGTAGAAGAAGATGGAAAACCACCTGATAAGACAATTAATTCATTATATAGAGAAAATGTAAAAAAAAAAAAAACTTCAAATTTACACAGGCTACATAAAAAAATAAAATTATGAGTAATTATCTGGAAAATACAAATAAATACTAAAAATATTATGGTTGCTAAAGAATGTAAGGGCAAATTAAGAAAAGGACTGATTAACAAGGGGATTAAAATTGATTACTTACTATTAAACATTTTGTGTTTTCAAATACAAGTAATTTAGGTTAACAATTCTGTCATTGCCAAAATAAAAAATAAGCCAATTTATAAATAAATAAGAACACAAAATGTAATTCACGCTTCATTCACAGCATATCCTTCCAAAATATCACAACGACTTCATGAAAGAATAAACAAGTAGTACCACAGCCTTATCAATTGCTCTTATGATAAACATATAGATCAATGAAAAAATAGGAACTTAATTTTCAAGCACATATAAAGTAAACTCATATAGAATTAGCAAAAAGAATAAAACGAAAGATCAGTAATGATAATAGAATATAGAAAAGTGTGTGATAGAGGCAGCTCTGTGTTAGGGAATGTCCAATAGCAAGCGACGAGGCAAGGTTGGCCTTGCACTTGACTACAGCTCCACCAATCACTATCCTCGTACTATATCCATTCAATTTCTTCTTTGTGAAGTAAATCTACGGGGAAGTGGGGAGAGGAACGGATAAGATGTTATGGTTGTGAGTGATCCAATTGTCAACATTTCCATGGATTCATTAGTACTAGATTTTAATTTGAACTAAATGACATTTAATATTGAAAGGAAAGTGTTCGTGATATCGCTGTTTGTGAATCCTGTGTGCGAAATTGTGATTAATTAAAACCTATAGGTTATAATGTTTGGTACTTAGTAATCGAATTACTCATTAACTTCGGTATGATATTGAATCGAATAATTACCGATTTTAGATAATATCGGTTGTATATCAGTTAATGATGACTCTATCAGTTTATTGTTACTGCAATAATTTTCTTTTATCGATTGTTACAAGGTGTATTACGTTTTGATTACACCTACTTGTATATTTGTATTATATTAGCACTTTTTAAAATCTTGTAATGTTAAGTTATTTTATTATTGAAAATAGAGAGCTGCAAGACTATAATGCTTATGAAGGAAGTGAAGGCAAGCTTTTGAACATGGAGAATAATAATAGACAGTCTAATATAATAATGACCAGTAACAATAACTTGGCAGCTCAAACTAATTCAAAGGAAATTGCAACTAGTGTAAAAAAGTTACCAAAGAAGCGAAAGTTTGTTCCGTCCGAAGAAGAAACTGATAAGCCTTGTGACAATTTTATTCCACGCGTTGTTGTGTCTCCCCAAGTTACTCCTGTTGATTACTCTGGCTTAAGTAACCAGCAAAAGTCTAGGGAGCTGGATAGAAATGCTTATATAAAGCCTTTAACAGATGATTGCTTAGATGTCAATGCAGAAGAAGTAGAGAGAAGGTCTTTGCCTAGTGCTATTGACTTAAAGGAGTGGGTGGATAATCATGTACTTGCTAAGAAGGATCATACTTACCTCCCTGGAGTAATTAGCCGAGCTGGAGTAAATGGAGAAGTTTGGGTTAAATTTGACCATTATGATTGTGATGCTGTCCCATTTACAGATGTCTTAAATTCAGGAAAGTATGATGTGATCTCAGACGCTAGTCCTTCAGCAGGTCAAGTAACTCTAGGTGCTAGAGTTTGTGTTCGCATTTCAAATGAATTTCACTTTCCTTCAAGAGTCTATCTTGAAGGTGTAGTCTGTAAGCTATTGACTACTCCTGTCAGATTTGTTGTCCGACTTATAAGTTCTGAAGGCAAGGAAGTAATTGTTAAGAGATCTGATCTACGACTTTTGTTACCACCTTGGTGGGAAGAATTGGAGGATGTAGAAGAAAATTCTAGTATGGTACATTCAGCCACTCCAAATGGCTTTCCTCTTAGCAATAATGGACATTTACAGGTTCATCATGTTCCCGCTCTTCATCCTAATGAAACACTTTACTATAATCGGCCTTCCAATCCTGCATCACCACTTCATGCAACCCCGACTAGTCTTTCAATGTCTGCAGGATTGTCGAATGCTAGTGACAATGACTTAAGGAGGCGGCAGTTTGATGACTTTGAAAGTGATGATGATTTAAGAAGAGAAGATATACTTTTTACAAATGATGCTGGTAAGTGAATATTTTTTATTTTATTTGATTATTTGGTTGTTTAGGAAATTTAATCTGGACAGAATAAGGTTAGCCTACCAAGGTACACGCCAAGATATTGCTGCTATGTACATATTTCTTGTAATAATATGGATTCTTGCTTCACAAAAATCACTGGGAAGGGCTTCTTAAAATTGAAGGGAAAAAAATAACTAGGGAGGTTACACTATCCTAATCAATTTTTCCATTAATCTCATTATTCATTTGTTTATTTTGTTTTATGGGCTTACCATATGTAATTGGGCTATTAATTTATTTTGTTAGTATTTTATTTTATTATTATTTATTATTTATTATTANAGTAATAATGACTATATAATATTCGTCAATACATTTTTACCTCTCACTGATTCATAACTGTCCATGCAATAGAAATAAATCTCTTATGGTAAATGGAATCACATACATATAATTAAATAAAAAAATAGAGGTACTGTAACTTTTACATGTATTGTAAGCTGTGACTTAAATGAGAAATTGGTTGAATTTGTGTTTATTTAAGACTTGATTCCATTTTGGGAAAAAATATATTTTTTATAAATATTGTTTTCGTTTTGGTATTTAATCCCGCGTAAATATTTCTTTTTCAGCCTTGACTGAGACAGACAAATTTTATGTTCTATTCCCTTGCATTTATTTTTTAAAAACAATTATCACTTGTCCCTCCACTGTCATATTTGACTGTGTACCTCTGGTCTTAATCCAGAATTGTAACCCATGGACAATGAGTGGCTTAACCCAAGTAGTTAAACCCCTAAATATGGCCCGTTTAACCCAATTAGTTACCCCAACTAACCCGATTCTATTGTGGACATTCTATTCTTCCCGTCCAGAATACATAGAGTTGACATAGACCGAGCCAGTAGCAGACGATTTTTTGTCCTCTCGATTGTTGACCTATAAATGTCCCAGGGTGTCCAGCGGGAACGAACTCATGGCCTTACACTAGGTAGAGCAAGGGAATGACTGAGCACCAGAATGACATGTATCCAATCATCGATGGCATATTGGAAGACCGTGGGATACGCATTCTCTTATACTAAAACAGACATTTCTTAACATTGATTGTGTAAAATCAATTACCTAGTGCAATACTTGTTTGTGAATACTCATTCTGCAAAGACACGGAATCACTATTAAACAAATACTTCATCTTACAGCATTTATAATCTAACTTTTCTAACTTATATTCTAATATTCCTAATCAAGACGAGTAATTGACTTGTAAAATTGCTGTTTGGGGATTTAATTGTCAAAATTGAAAACAATAAAATTGTATAAAAAAATATACCAATCAGTATTGGGATATTTCATTTTTTAAGGCTTGTATCTTATTTCAAATATCCCATTTCATTTTTTTAAACAAGCCCTTTGTTAGAAAATAAAGGAATTTCATTCATATATTTTAAAAAAATGAAATTCCTTGATATGCTAACACCTGAGTTTGTACGACGAGTTATGGACAAGTATTGCATTTCAGTAAAAGTCTGTCGGAAGTTAGAAACTAAAACATAATTCTGAATGTTGTACACTCTACTTTATCTTAGTTTTATAAACACTAAGCTCGTGTTATGTTTTACAGGAGAGCACACAATCAGAAACTACCCAGCTACCGTGCATGGCGCTTTCCTGAGCGGGCTCCGAGAAGGTGGCAGGATTTCAGACCAGTTCCTAGGAGTCCCCTATGCCCCAGAACCCACATCCATACCTCCGCAACAGTAGCAATAGTCCCTTGTCAAGCACCCTTAAACAATTACTTTATTTTATTTGATGTATGAATATTTTTGATTTATAGTGCAAGCGCTACAAAAGAACTGTCTTTTGAATAAGAAAACCTTAGTTTCTTAGTATTTTTTTAGAGAAAAATTGTGACTTTAAATTAATATTTACTAGAATATTTTCAGACTGACTAGAAAAAGTAATATTATATACATCCATTAGACACATCTGAGTCCATCCATCACATCCAATTTAAACTGTTCAATTTACTTTTTGCTTATAGAATTTTTAAAATAATTGCCTACAAATTATTAGTACAAACAATTATGAGTCAAGTTTACTTCCATAAATGCTGGCTTTATTACTTAGCATGTAGGAAACCTGGTTCCTCTATAGGTGACCTTAGTTTGTTTACTCAGTTAATAATAAAGTGTAAAAAGCACACTTCTTTTCTTTCTTTTATCCCTTTAAATTTTCAGAAAAGAAAAAAATTATAACTCTCTAATTTTTCACAAAACTTTTGTCAAGTCTGATATTTTCTTTTCTGTTTAGACATTTTAAGAAAAGGTTAATATATTTGCTTTATAGCCCAATGTTAAACTTTTTGTAAAATTTATATTCATTTTATTTTAATTTAACCATTCAATCAGGAAATATTTGCCATGCATTTTTTTCTATTCTAGGAGAGTATACGTGAGATGTTTAATAACCATGTAATTCACTCAGGTAGTTCTGCTATGCTTTTTTTTTCCTCTTTATGGAGTATAACATGTAAGAAGTGCTGTAACAAATAAATTTAGTAAAGTTTTCTTCTGTGAGTAAGTTTAGGATACATTTAGGCTGGCAGCTTACTGAACAAAATACTCAACTACACTAATCATTATTCTGAAGCTTATCTTCATCCCTAGTTATATTTCCTTCCCACCCGCTGAATATGAATGTGGCCATGTGTTTATTTATAACCTCTCACAAATTGTTAAACAAAGTCTAAGAAGACTTATTGATTGGCTCCAAGCATCACTCTTATTAATCACCAGCCAAATCAGGATATGTTTAAAGCCTCATAATTTCTGCTCCATAATTTCTCCACTAATATTGCATAATGGATACGTTTTAATTTTTATAGTAAACCTTTTTAAACATACAATTATTTTCTAAAAATTGTAAACACCTCATCTTTTACAATAATTTGTTACTTTATTTTTATAAGTAGTCAAAATTTTACCAATACTCCTGAATTTTTACCTAATACAAAAAATAATGATACAAAAATATCAACTTTAACATTTAACAAAAGAAGACCTTTACCTTAAAGCTATGCTGCTAAAAAAAAAAAAAAAAGTATGGAGGAACTTGCCTACTGGAAAGAGGAATTGGAGTGGGGTATGTGGGTTCTGCTTTTCGAACATTTGCAACTTCAGTGTAGTTCAATGCTGGAGAAATGAAAGTGTTTGCTGGGGAAGTAAAGGTGGGTGCTGGCCTAGGTGCAGAGAGAGGAGTCTGGATCTAGAGCTGCCTGAAGCCATTGTGGCTTAGTTGACTAGAAGGCAGGTCCAGGTGGCTCCAATTTCTGGTATTGGATGGTGGATGGGGTGACTTCCTTCCATTTGGCCTTTGATTCCTTGTGAATTCGGCAACCCTTGTATGGCACTGAATAGTTTCACCCCATATGTGTTTTAACTGTTCATTGTCTTAAAATATTAATAATACTTATGAAAACTTAAAGTAGCACAACATTAGTAGAATTATTGATTGATAGTTTTAAATAATAAAAAAGACACTAGTATAATTTACATAATATTAAATCTCAACTCCTGGAATAACTCCTTCCAGCAAAACTACTACACCTGGATTAAAATTCACTACTAACAAAACTCCTCTAGTACTTCATAGAATAAAGCCATCCTCCATCAGAACTTAAAGCTAATGAACCTCCTCTGCTAAACCACCTACTATACATACATTCTATCACCTTCTATACAAACTATACATACTCCTTGGATTAAGATTTCTAAAAGTCTCTATAAAACCCATTAATTTATTCACTCCCTGAAATTAATTATTCCAGCATAAACCCTTCACTACTGCCATATCCTAAAAACACACCCCTCTCTTCTACCAACATCCTCTTTCACGGGTATAGGTTAGGTACAGAGTCTCCAACGAGTGAATTTAATTAATCTTTATAATTTCAATCAACAGAGTACTCTTTTAGTGTATGCTTGATTTTTTTTCTACTTTGTTATTTTTTTTTTTTTTTTTTGGTTCACAGACGCTGGCAAACTTTCTGGCAGTAGTAAAAGAAGTAGTATGCATAGCCGTGGTAGTAACTCCAGCTTGATGGACCATGGCAGCATAACTCCACGCTCAACCCCAAGGTTTGTTTTACAATTATGTCACGTATAATAATTACTTATTATTAGTAAAATACTGGCATATCTCTTTTGTCTTCATTATTCTACTAGGAAATACTTAAAAAGGTTATCAGTTAAAATCATATATAATACTTTTTGAGTTATGAACTGCAAAAAGACCGGCCTTTTCATTTTTTTAAATTAAATTATTTGAATTTATACTTGGCTATGAGAAGGACTTTTCTTCTGCCTCTACTTTGCCTATGAAAAGAGCAAATTAATAAATAAAGATTTTTTAAGGTAGCATCTTACATATTTAAAATTTTAAACTGACCAAGTCTAAGTTTTAAATAATATTTGATATCCCTTTCTGTATACAATCAGTATCTTTTTATGTTAAGTAGTTTGGGGAGTACATTAATAGTTTAAAAATTAAACAGTCACTGATATATTACATTCTTCTGTTGCTATAACTGCTCCTTTAATTGGGATATTATATTATATTTTGCAGGCCTTGAAGTGAGTTGTATTAAAATAAAAGTTTTTGTTAATTGCTTCCACTTATAGATTTTGGTTATTGTAATAAGTCAAAATTTAGTTTTAGCACATATGTTCGAAGATGATTGCTTTAAGTTTTCTACAGCCATAGATTACAAATGATTTAATTAAGTGAACAGTATTCATTTGAGGATCCATGTGGTTCATTACTCAATATATTCAAATGGAGAGTTTTTTGACCATAGATATTATTAGATATTTTTTATTGGGGTTCGGTCAAGGTAGCGACAAACCCCATAAAAAAAATTTAATAATTACTCAATATATTTTAATGTTAAGTTAGATATTTTAATACAACAAAAATGTATGGAAAATAATATGTATAAAACATTATGTTTTACACATTTTTATTCAATAACATTATTATAGTAAAGTGTTTTTACAAGAAAATGTTCAAGAATGCAATTTAGAGTTTTGGACCTCTAATTTTTAAAATATAGAACCTAAATTCAGTAGTTAGGCTTTGCATTGCCAACTCTAATGAGAATTCAATTTTGGTAGTAATCGAATGAACAGAGGGGGCTTTAGAAGAAGACCAAATTTTATTGTTGTAAAACTTTATTTTAATGTGTGACATAACAAGTTTTGTGTTAAAAATTTTTTTTAAACATTTGTTAATTTTCTAACGTTTTATTCTTATAGATTTTTATAAAAATACTACTTAATAAAGAAGAGATTTATGTATGTAATTGGGATAGGTCAGTGCTTACCCCACTCTTTCTCCCCAGCCAGTCTTGAGCAAAGCTTAATGGTCTTTTCGGTTTTGTAAGATAAATTTTGTCATTTACTTTTCTTTACATTCATCTTTAATAAAGAAAACATGGTAAATTGCTTATCTGCTGTTCATGGATGACAATTTTTTTTTTTAAATGTTGCAGAATATAAATTTCAGGACATTGTATTTTAAATCTATTATATTTATACATTTTCTTCATTAATCAAAATTAATGAAAATTTCAAATAATCTAGTTTCATTATACTCTTCCTGTAAACCCCTCCCCCTTTCCCTGATTTCAGCTATTATTGAAGTAAAATCACATCTGACACACACACACATGCACGCACATGCACACACGTGTGCGCCTGTGTGTGTTACATAGATATAAATGGATTATATTGTTAGAACTATATTTAAATTCTTCATTTTCACTCACTGATGAAGATTTGAAGAAAATTTATTAAAAAAAGAAAAAGGCTCAATCTTGTAGAAAACTTAAGCCAGTTATATTGTCAGGAACTAACAAAATTGTTATGGTTAACAATCTGTTTAAACTCTTTGAAACTAGTCCTAGATAAGTTGATTGAAATTTACCAATCCTAGCATCACAAAAGCATTTGAATAACTATGAATGATACAATCAATCAATTAAAGAACTAAATGAAAAGTGGTAAACTTCTTTACTCAGCATTTATTCACAGGATGTTCAATAATTTATTTCTCATCTTCTGATTATAAAACAAATATAAGAAAATTAAAAGAACTGTAGAGTTTATTCCAGGGTTTTAAATAATAAAAAGCAAAAACAAAAGTGATACTTTTGAAATTTTAAGATTTTTATTAATGATCCCCCCTTTAATTTAAAAATGCTTCCTCTAATTTCTCTCTTTATGTTCTACTAACTGTCACCGGATTGAGTTTAGCTTTTATTAAGAATACTTACTGTTATAATAGATAACGTACCTGTATGACAATTGTATTAACTAAAAATAATGTATGTTCTGTAAAATTATAATGTAGGCTGAAAAAAATTGGCTTTACTCAATTTCAGAGAACTATAAAAGTTTTGCAATTTTACTTAACAGAAAGATTCAGGAGGCTATAAGTTACTGCATGTTAATACATATCCTTGCCTGTATAGTAGCTGCCAGTAATATGTCTCCGGGTTTAGTTGTTCATTAGCAGGGATAGATTAAAGTTTATACAATTCGCTTAGTGAAGTAATGGCAGTTTTAATGCATAATTTTGAGCGTGGTTTAAGCATAGATCAATGCTTAGAAGAAATGAATTCTGCATTGAATAATTATTGTCCACTTCATACGACTATATTCAGGTGTTGCAGAGAATTTTATAGAGTTGATTTCACTTCGTAGGATAGTGAGAGAAAAGTATTGCCAAGAATGTCACTAACAGAGGAAAACTTTTTTGCTGAAAGGAAAGTAAACACAGACACGTGACATGAACAGATAGAGGAGATTTTACACCTTCATCCACCATCTTCAATAAGTTTTGTGGTTTAATAAGAAAACACAATTTTATTATTTAGTATAGTCTCCCTAAACATCAATGTACTTGTTCCAACGATATTCCAATTTTTGAATTCCATCCCTGAAGTGAGAATCTGGAAAGGCTGCAAAATACACTTCCACAGCTGTTATGACCTATCAATTGATGAAAAATGCTTTCCATGCTCAATTTTTTTTAGGTCTGCAAACTGATGGAAGTAACTAGTGGCCAAATCTGGTGAATACGGTGGATGCTCCAACTATTCGAACTTTAATTAATGTATTTTAGCCATTGTCTGAAAGCTCTTTTCATTTCCAACTCATTTCCTTATAAAAAATAGTTTTCTTCTGTAAACTGGGTCTTTTTCCACAAATTTTTTCCTTCAGCTGGTCTTAAAAGATTAAAATCATATTCAGAATTTATTTTTTTACTAGTTTACAAGTAATCCACAAATAAAATTCCTCACGTATCTAAAAAAAACAAAAAAACTGATGCCAACACCTTGACTGATTTCAGGGCACGAACTCATTTCGGAGCCGAAGAACCAGGTTCACACCACTCTTTAACCTCTTTTTGATTCTGGATCATGGTGATAGGCCCAAGTCTCATCTATAGTGATGAATTGACACATAAAATCCACTTTATCTCTTCGAAATGCTCTTGAAGTTGCATTTGAAAGTGTTTTTGCTGTCCTGTTAGCATTGTTGGCACACATTGTTCACATAGTTTTCTGAAATTTAACATTTCTGTAAAAATATTGCTTACACTACCCAATAAGATGCCTAGAGCTTCTGCTAAATATCTTTCAGTCACTTGACGATTTGTAATACAATATCCTGTATTTTTTCCACGAATTCTAGTGTTTTTGGATCGTCTTCAAGGCTTGTATGACCACGTTTAAAACCTAACTTTCTACTTTACTAATTGAAGGCGTAGAGTCCTTATACATTTTAAACTTTCGTTCATAAATTTCCTTTGCTTTTAATCTTTCCAAAAATAAAAATTCAATCACTGCATGATACTTGATTTTTCCCATTAAAAAAATACTGACACTGACAGATTGAAATGAGACTTCGCTTATGTTCATATGAAGAGTGTATCTACTTAAAAAAAATTAGGCTGGTAGCAACCCTTATCGAACCACAGAACTTATCGAACAATATGGTATTTGAATGAAAATGGGCAGGAATGAAAATAGGACTGGTTTCGATGAAGGAGAAGGTATTTAATGTGAAAATGAGGGAAAATTAAATAAATAAAGCTGTATTGAAAGACATTTGTTGTACTTTTTATATGAAGCTGGATTGCCCCCATTTTTCATTTGTCCTGAAATTTTATTAGATGATAGAAAAGTGGATGTCATACCAAGCCCCTAGCTGTGCATAGGCTGCAGGGTGAGTTGATGGCCTAACTAATAAAAACAAATAGCTACAGTTTAGTAATTCACTTTGCCTTGCTCCCTCTCATAGTGTCAGTTTCCAGTTAAGCTGGTTCGCATCCCCTCATTTTATCAATTAACAAGAATATGTAAGAAGGATATTTCTAAATCACCAAATAATATTAAATTCAACTACGCTGTATGCAATTTATCTTCACATCAGTCTTATTAACAGGTTTAGCAGCCATTATATTAAGAAGCTGATGGCAACCTGCTGCCTAGATTTTTTTTAAATAGTTTTTTAAATTTGTGAACTTTTCTCCTTTTCCTCCAAATATTTTGTATTATATCTCTTACACTTTTCTCTCTTTAAATTATTGTTTCATGATTCACTTTTTACTTTTGCTTCCTGAAGCGGTCTATATATTTTTAGTTTAAAAAAAATATTCTTATGAGAACAACTTTAATAGCTACATTCCTTCAGAATTTTCTAAAAGTAAGATAGCTATCCAGCACTAAGGATAGACCACTTCAAGGAGCAAACATAATAAGTGAATTATGAAACAATAATTTAAAGGGAAAAGTATAAGAGATATAAAAAAGTATATGTCGGATAAATTTCAGCAGCTGAGCAGGATGTCATCAGCTTGTGCAAAAAATGTTTTTCATTACAACTTTATTTATTTAATTTTCTGTAATTTCCACATTAAATACCTTCTCCATTCATCAAAAGATACTTGTCTGTGTTCAAGAAAAAATGATTGAACACTGCATCTTGAATATACATCTTTGTGTGTGTGCATGGATCTGTCTATGCTCTACATGTGACAGTTTTCTCTTTTTCTGAATGAAATTTTGCATTTAAATGGAAAACGAGAGGCTGAGTTTGCAATTGAGTAAAATCGGACAGGTAGGCGCTTATTTCTCGTAATGTCAAATGGGGTTAAAAATGTTTTTGGTTGTTATTTTTAGTTTGGAATAATGGACTCAACAAAGGATTTTTAATTGGTAAAATATATAATTTACGAGTTACACCTTGAAATTGAACTATTAGGATCAGGGGTTCACCTGTATTATGCATTTTGGTTTTATAGTTTATAAACCAATATTACTATTATTATTATTTCAGTTTGTTATTGAGCTAAATCAGACCACTAGGAATAAAGGTTTACCTGAAATGTCAAGTGATTACACAAAAAGTATATTTGCTGCATCAGGTGTAACATATAGTCTCTAGGGTAATGATAGCACATATTTGCTTAGTGATAATATATATATTATATAAGTGTTGAAGATTACATGACTTAAAAAGTCAAATATAATTATTCATTGACTGCAATTCGCTTAGTTTACACAGCTCCTGCGTGACAGACTATTTTTTCCTCATCATCATTGGTAGAGAAACATTTATTCAATGCATCTGGATTTATTAAATTTGTTCCCCTCAATTTGCTACTTTAATTAAACTTTTCTATTTTATCGTTAATATGGTTGGTTTTGTGGTGCTTTTTGTATTTATTTTTGTTATCTTGTATTAATTACAAATGGTTTGCTTGCTTGAATAGCAGATATTCCGATAGTTGTATCAGATAGTTCCACACTTGTTATACCAGATAGTTCCAATAATCTCTGGGGGAACCATGAAACCAGTGTCACAGTATTTGGGATAGTTTTTAGTTCTCTTTTTTTTTTTTTTTTCTGTTTTTTAGTTGTTGTTTTTTTTATTCATATTTTTAACTTTCACTCCTTATTTTCTTCCTTAGTAACAATAAGATTTAAAAACTAAGTTTATTTTTGATGTTTTGTTAAAGATAGACTTATGTATGTATATCTATATATGAGTATATGAAAAATATTTCTTAAAAGTTTAAAAGGACAATGTAGAAAAAAGTTCAGGTTGCTGAGGTTGGCTCGAAGCTGACTGGCAGAATAGAAATGGGTCATGAACTGAACCCTCTAAGTTACATTCATCGTTTTAAATAAAATCTCAGAAAATTTTATTTACATCTATTAAAATTTTTTATATGTAGTGTTAATAATAATAAAGATATTAACTATTTTTAATTTTGTTTTCTCTAAACCCCTCTTCTCTTTTGTTGATTTAATTTACTAATGCAGTTATTGGATAGTTTGAGGAAAGAAGATAAAATATTGAATTTAGTTTCAATAAATTCTCTGAATCATATTCATAAAATCTTCCTGAATATTTGCTTTTAAAATAGATAAAAATTTAATTCAAAAATGCTTTGAAAGTTTTTATTTACTTTCTCTTTGCATTTTATCCATATCAAAACTGTTTGATTGCCTATGTCTGTAAATACTATTTTTATTGTTTGTGGTGAATTAATTAATGTTAGTAAATTTGTGTTTGGGCTTAATCAAGAGACAAGAAAAAAGTAATTTAGTTTTTTTACCTGCTGCTCCGCAGCATACCCCATCTACTTATCTTAATAGGTAGAGGTATGCTGCTAACCTTAATAGGTGAGGTATGCTGCTTACCTTAATAGGTGAGGTATGCTGCTTACCTTAATAGGTGAGGTATGCTGCTAAGCTGCTCGCTTTAAGCAGCTTGAGTCAGAGTTTTGATGTAGTTACCTCAGAGTGAGACATTATGTTTAGAGTGGTAGATGCCAGAACCGTCCCAAGGAAGCTGCACTCGGTTCTATGGGACAATACTTTTCCAGGGGATAATAAAAGTGGATTATTAACTTATTTTTAGTCAACCCAGCTTATGCCGCTGAAACAAAGATTCTCAGTAATATGCTCTTAACCATGAAGTAAGCTGCTGAAATTGACTACTGCAGATGTCTGAAAGTTATGCAGCCCTGACCTCAGTACCATTCTACCAGTTGTTTTGTCCCCTGCAGAAATCTTTATGATATGAATCTGGCATCATGAATAAATACTTGTGCAAATCACTTGGCTCTATTTTTGCCCATAAATTTCAGAATTTCTATAGTAATAATAATGGTTTTACCAGAAAAGTAGCAAAAGATCATTGACCAAAACAGTACATGTATCATTGATCAGAGTTTAATTTTTATATAAATAAATTTGCATTGGGAAAAAAAAAATCCCTACTCCTTTATGCCCCTTCTTTATTGGTTATGAGTTATTTTTTTTTTCTTAAATAAGTATTAGTCTTATTTTCAACCACTTAGGTTCATGGAGGGAGGGGCTATAGGTTGTCATCACATTCTAAACATCTATGGCTTAGGACAAGTTTTTATTTAACAGGAAAAGCTTTCCCATTGCAGGATTTGAACTCCCAATGGCAAGAGATCTGAATAGATCCATATGCTACCCTGGCACCCCTGCTATTCTTGTTAATATGATACATTACCTCTTTCTTGTAACACTTATAAGTTTCTTTAAGAAATATGTATATATATCTGACTGAACTTATTTTTAAAATATTACTCATCTTATTAAGCAGTTAACCAAGCTCAGCATTAGAAAAGGCACAGATCATATTTTTTAAAAAATGTAGACATACGTCCCACTTAGTGAGTTATGTTTGAAATCACTTTTTTATCTACAACAGCCTCCTAACAACTGATTATTTTACAGGGCTACTTCATTGTTCAATTTATTTTACTGAAGTTATAAATTATTGGAAGTAATCAGGTGAAGTAGGCTTTGTTTGTTAATTGAAAAATAGTTATATCTGTATGTTCCTTTAATCAAATGAGTAAAACCACTTTCCTAGTTTTATGAATAATATTTCATAATATGGTAGTTGAAAAAATTTCCATAATATTTTTCTTCTTATGGGAGAACAAGTAACAATTAAAATAATTTATCATATCATGGGCAAAATGTAGCAAAGTATAACATATAGTCCATTTTCATTATTTAATTGTTTATTATAAGTATTGTTTGTAAATGCTTTAATTTAAATTTTTTCCGTAAGTTTTGTGTTCTACATACTAAGCGTCAATTGATTATTTAAACTATTAAAATTTTATCTAATTGTAATAATGTACGTAACTAATACTAAGTAAATACCAGGTGAGCTAAGTGTTATGTAATTAGTTATCTTATGTGGTAGTATTTTTCATTATCTTACCACAGTAATTCTACCTCTTATAGTCTATTTTACATCCTAACATTCACATAGATTTTTCATAGTTAACTAATAGCTTTATTATCTCTAAGTGAAAGCAGCAATATTAAAACATCACTATTAATCTTCATTACCCTTCATCTCCCCTACGGTTATCCATTGGTGAATGTGTTAAATCACTATTACAATGGAATTTTTGTTTTATAAATGTAGATTATTTTCCAAGTTGAAAATTACAACTCAAGTAAAATCTAATTTGAAAAGACTGACTAGTTAATTGTACCAATATTATTTTTCATATTTTAATGTCAGAAAATTATACTTTTTTTCCTTTATTAAATTTATCGCTATATTCAGTGTCATTAAAAATCGAAACTTAAGATGAATTTATTTTTGTTGTATTACCTATTAACCATGAAAAATTGGATCTGGTTTCATTATGAATTACTATTTATAATTTTATTAAATAGAGCTATGTTTAAAAAATTACTCCAGGGATATTAGTAGAGATATTGTCATCCTTTATAACTTTTATTTTTGAAATTACAAACAATGTTCATTGAACCAAATAGAGAGGTGGGTAAATAATGCTTATTCTAGTTTTCTTTTAATATACTAGGGCTATGTATATGTATTTTATACATTCTGCTGATTGAAATCATGCAATGCCGTCTCTTGGCCTCAGTAGAGAGTAGAAATATTGCGCGAAAAGATAGTAGAGTCCTGAATGTGTAAGAAATGCAAAAAATTTAGATTTACATTATTTTGAGAGTACTGGACTTCTGCAAAGTTAGAAAAGATAGACTATAATGATAGCCATTTCTTTCAGCCTGGCTTATTGTTCTATCTTCTGTTATTGAAGCCTGCTCATATATTTCAATTAGGAATATTTTTAGTTTACTATTAACTGATTGTGGGTTTTTAATGTAATATTTAAATCCACTTATTGGTGTTTATTATTGGGGAAATCAACTGGTGTATGAAAAAAAATGTTCCTCCTAATTCTTGGTACATGCAGATGTATGTTTAGAATATATGATAAATAGTCAGTTAACAAAATAAGAAAAGGCTAAGATACTTTTTCATTAGCTTTCTTAGTCTCATCTTAAATAATTTAACTCTATCCTATCATATGGCTTGCTTGAAAATATTTTATTTTCTATATTTGTCATACAAGGGCATTATAATATGAATTGCTTGCATTGACCTTAGATGTTAATTTCAATCATATTTTTTTGTGTCATTTTAATATATGCATACATATATATATATATATATTGACCAAAACAGTACATGTATCATTGATCAGAGTTTAATTTTTATATAAATAAATTTGCATTGGGAAAAAAAAAATCCCTACTCCTTTATGCCCCTTCTTTATTGGTTATGAGTTATTTTTTTTTTCTTAAATAAGTATTAGTCTTATTTTCAACCACTTAGGTTCATGGAGGGAGGNATATGTGTATATATTAACGAAAAGTATTATAAATATAATTAGTAAAAGTTGCTATGTGTATTCAATTAATATTTTAGTAACTTTTTAATCATTGTAAAAGCATCATCTTTTTTTAAAATGGAAATGTTTTCTTAATATGTTTAGTTATACTCTTAAAATTAAAAGTAAAATAGTATGTTCAATTTTTTCTAATATGCACTATCGAGGCTGCCCAAAATTTTGAGTATAAGAAACATAGCCATTTTTGATGTTCAATATTATGTGAATTGTTGATTTATTTAATCCTACACTTTTTCTAAACACAGATCGTTTTACCCTCAAATCTACAATTTTAAATTAATATGATTAGCTTGAATTTAAAGGATGATGGATAATGTTTGGTGGTAGGTCCCAGGCTGCAACACCCCACAAATATAAGAAAGGGGATGTTGTGTGCACACCAAGCGGTATTAGGAAAAAGTTCAATGGGAAGCAGTGGCGGAGGCTTTGCTCAAAGGAAGGTTGTACTAAAGAATCGCAGAGGCGAGGCTATTGTTCTCGCCACCTCAGCCTTAAGGGATCCACCCTTAGACCACAACCAACCAACTACCCTAGGTAATGATACCACTCTAAATTCAATCTTCTGTCTGTCTATCATTGGGTCACACCAATTTTTCTTTTTACCTTTCGTTCTTATTCAAGGAACTGTCCCTCTGAAATGACTGTAACTTGAGGTGTTGGATTAATTAACTTCTTTTTTTTTTTTTATCACGCTTTAGCATGATGAATTTAGTAATTTGAAAAGTCTGCAACTTATTTTAATTTTAAAGGTGTTTTGTTTTTGTCCCCTTCATTGTCGATCAAAACTGCCAGCTTTATGATTTATGCTTTGTGTCCAATCATAGACAGACATACAATGAGCTCAACCTCCTAGTCGAATAACACTAGCTCTCGATTTCTAACACTTTATTGGGTCGCTGTATTACACCTGAATTTTCCCTTAACTAGCAACCTGCACTGCTTTTTGTAAGTTTTATATTTCAGCTTAATACAGCCATCCTCTAATGCCATTGAGCAAGCACTTTTGTTTACTACATAGAGCAAGCTGCTATGTGTTTCTCTTCTAAATAATGTTTCAGCAATATGTGGATTTAAAAAAAAAATACAAAAAAGTAGGCTTCCAGTTAATTGGCTACTTCATTTAAAGGCTGTGTAGTTAAGAACGATTGAGTGTATGAGAGAATGCTAATTAAATTTTTGTATTTTGAATTATTTCTCTTGACAGAGTGTTTTTATTATTATGTTTCATTCTTATTTTTTTAAAACCATAATGGATGATTTGTGTTTTCTTCATGTTTTAAAAATTCAATGGGAATAGATGTAATTTGAAAGTTAAATCTTTGTGAATTGTTTTTAAGTTAATAACTACAAAACTAAAACCTTTTGAATAAATTAATATTGTTAAAATGATAGATGATAATGTCATAATGATATAGAAATATTAGAAATATCATAGCCATTGCTGTTCAATTTATCTCAGAAATAAGATCCTTCGTCCTTTTATAATTGCTGTGAATGGCATAATATGTATATGAACAGTTCATAAATCAAAATATATATTTCATTAAGCAATTAATTAATTTGATATTTTCCCAAATTATTGCAAAATTTTTGTGGAGTATGTGTATCTAATAAAAACTGGTGTTTGAAAGAATAGTGGAGTCACAAAAAGAAAAAAAAATTACAATGAGTATAGTTTCAGGGAGACTATAAATTGAATTGAAGCATTGAAGAGAGACCCTTTTTGTATTTTTGTGTGATCACTACTCTCTTTCTTCCTTCTATTCTTATTTATTATATTCTTCGCAGCAGCCAGTCTTTCATTTTCTGTGTGTGCGTGTGCGTCTAGAAAAAATGTGTGAGAGAGAGAGAGAGAGAGAGAGAGAGTCTCAATCGGTGACAATTTAACTTAAATTTATAAACATAGGTAAAACATACAGTATACTTTTTGTTTATAAATTTTGACCCATTGATGGGTACCTTTCAAATTAATATATATTTCATTGATTGTTCATGATTTCCTTCTTATAAAACTGTTCTTACATTTCTAGAGTCTTCCATTTTTATTTAATTTTTTAAATATTTTCTCTCTTTCTAAATCAGGTGTATTATTAGTTCAGACCAAATCTAGAAGAGAAAGAAGAATGTTATTTTCTTACCTATAATAAAATCTAATACAATTAGCAATTAATATGTTTTTTACTGATAAGGTTGAGGGTGTTTATTAAATGGAATTCCTTGACACTTATTATTGTAGTATTTAATCTACTAACAAGTATAATATTTATTTTGTTATCACTACATTTAAATTTATAATCAATTTGATAGAAAATTTAATGCATCAAATTTTAAATTGTTATGAAAGAGCTAATTTTCTATTTCTTGTCTATTTTTGGAAGTGTAAATGAACTTAGACTATTTGAATTTTACCAATTTGAATTTTTTGTTAGGAGTATTGACATTATGGTATACTGAAATATAAGAAATTGTTTAATTATTTATTTTTATAGGCTTATTTAATGTCATTGCTTGACCAAAAAAAAAAAAAAAAAAAAAAAAAAAAAAAAAAAAATTGTACTTCCTAAATAGAATACTGCAAAAACAAAAACAAAGAAAAAACAGACTCATTTTCTTTTCAGGAGTCAGTCTGACAGATCCACTTAATCGTTGAAACTTAGTGTATGGCTTATTGCACTTAAATTTCTTACTTTGCAGGAAAATAATTATTCCTTTAACATTGTTATATTCTGTAAAACTTTCAGCTGGCAGTTAGATGGCATATGGATTGGTACACTTCATATTTGATTCCTTTCTTTCTGTAAGCTTGACATCTATCTGAAGAAACCATCAAAAACAATATGTGGGGTTAGGAATGATGACATTAGTACTTATTTTAACTAACTAAAAATAATGCTGATAGATGATAGCCATGTTTATACATTTTGCTTTCCATTTAGATTGTTTTAGCTTGGAACGAACAACATAATTTGTTAAGCTTCCAATGTGATTGGACTGAGGGGATTTCTTTCAAATTGTAGTACCTTATTAAGCTCAGTGATATTATATAATTTTGGCAATCTTTATTACGCTTATCAATTTTACCCCATTTCCAGTTTGTTGCATGATTTTTGAGTCCCAAGTATCAAGAATGCTAAGAGTCTTCAGATTTTTGTAATGTATTAAATTGAAGAGATTGACAGGTGAATTTCTTGAAGACCCTACCAAATACAAATTAAATCATTTCATATAATAATATATTATCAGTTATTTTCTTTTACTCGAAGAAGAGTGTGGTGGTTGATTTATAATTATTTGAAAGTTGTAAGTCCCATCACTTCAGTGTTGTCGCTGTAGACTTTCACTGGCCTATTTTAGTTTGAGTAAGAATGCACTTTATACTTGACAAATTGTCATTATTAATTATAGTAGATTTGACAAGTTTCACTTATAATGTTTAATTTTTTCCCCATTTAGATGAACAGTCTATTTCACTGAAATAAATCTTCATCTGTCCTTTTCCAGTAAAACTCTTCTATTTTATTTATTTGTCTCTTCTGTTACTGATAACGGTTTATTGGCTTTTGTGTGTGTGTGTGTGTTTGTGAATTTATAGGTATGTAATGATTTTTCATGAACAGATCCTGGGCTTCTTTATGTATTATTTGTAATATACTTTTGGTTCCTATTTTATCAGAAATTCTAAGTTTGCTTTTTCAAAGATTATTATTCATTTTATACTTTTATAAAATATAAATATAAAGTATCAATAGAGTGAAACACCTGTCAAGTTGCTAATTTAGATAAAATGAAAATGAGGAAGAAATGTTGAAAGTAAAAATTAGGTAAATTATGTTTTATTGTTTGTTCATTTCTATTTTTTAAAATAATTTTTACTTTGCCGAAAGAAATGATAAAAATATATTCTGTCAAAATGTTTTTGATAATAAATGGTCATTACTAATTGTAATTGGGATAAAATTGTAGAATATTATGAGGAAGTATTTAATTAATTAATATTGTTAGGTAGTTAATTTTAATTTTGGAATTACATATTTAAGTTTAGTTACATTTAAAAATCTTAAATTAACCATTCTTAATAAAATAATGTAATAATAATATGTGAAAGAATTATGCATTAATAACATAATACAATCTTCATAATGGTCCATTAGTTTGAAGCATCATAAAAATAATTAAATTGTGTTTGGAACAAAATATAGTATTTCTTACTGAAGAGATAAGAGTTCTTTATAATTTATGAAATAATAATTCCAGAAAAAAATAATTGCTCTTTTTAAAGTTATTAATCTTTCGATGAGTAATACAACTAAATTGCCTTTGGTGTTGTTTTACTGTATCAGCTGTTAGCTAATATCCTAAGAATGTTGCATACCTGCAGATATTTTTGTAAAAAAAAAAAAAACTTTTACTGCTTCACAGTATTTTATTGCTAATTGTTTTTTACTTATTATATAAAACCCTGTTCTAAAATAGCTTAGACAAATATTCTCTATTGGTATGCAATTTATGTGTTCATGAATAGTTCTTTTATGCTTATTTTATCTATTTAAAAAAATTTTTCAACGGAGCCTGTTATATTGACATCAGTAAATGAGATTTGGTTATTGCAGTTTTCTTTGCATCATCCAAGTTCAACTTTTAAACTTAAATACTATGCTACCTATTGTTTATTAATAAAAAAGCTTAAAATTGAAAAGTTATTGGTAAGTCATATTTTAAATGTATGGTACAGAAAAGTTGTATCAAAATTTAATTTATCTATAACTATGAAAAAAAGGAATATAACTAAGTTTTTTAAGTCCCATAATTAATTTTACAAGTAAGAATAAATTGTTTTACTTTAAACCATTACTTTTTATTTATTATATTGGCTCATTATTCTTTCTTTTTTTTTAAAACTGCCACACTGAATATTCTTTAATTTAATTAACAAGCTAAAATTTTTATTCAATGGAGGCTTTTGTTTTAAAGCTATGAGCTCTTATTGGTGGAGCTAGTTTGATTGTATAGGCCTCTCTTATATTTGTTGAAAATTGTTTTTTTTTTTTTAATTTATTTTGTATGACTGTAGTCACTTATAAATTTAATGTTGGAATTTGTGATTAAGATGAAAGATCACATTGAAAAATATACTTATTAATTACTAAAATGTTTTTTGGCCACCGAAACTGTTCAGTTTCTTAAAGAACTTGATGTATCATTTGCGAGGTGTCTTTATACGTTAAAGGAATTTTTATTTTACGTGAAAAATAACTTGACTAAGATTATAATTGAATTTCTTTTTATTAATTAAAATGTAAAACATGGATTTTATTAAATTAACTTTCATGTAGTACTTCATAAAGTTTCACTAACTAAAATTTCACGATTCAATTGTAGGTTTGGTACACAAATTGGTCATGAAATATCCCAGGTCTCCAGCCATGTCTCAGGTATTACGTCAGTGTTTTGCTGTTACTAGAAGTTGTAGGGTGGAACCTTCTGTTTCATTTGCTTCTAGGCAGGTGTAGGCTGAAACACTGTATTCAGCAATTAAACAAAAACTTTTGTAAAAATGCCTTTATATGTGTAATGGAATATTTCAGATGTTACTTTTACAGAAGGGCTTTCGTTCTTATGATAGAGCATGCCCCTCTGAAATGGTTGTTTCCAAATAAACTTATTCACTTGCAACTCATTAGCTCTGTATCTAACATAATTATATTACATAGTAGAATATAAGGCTGGAAAATCAAATAAAAATTCCATTGCGCTTAGTCAAACAGGATAATTAAAATAAAAGAGGCTGTTCTAAGTTCTGAATTTTTCTTCTCTAAGCAAAATAAGTTATAAAGATCTGAGGAAATTTAAGAGGAAGAGCTCATTAAATAGTAAAGTTAAGGCTGAGAATATATTGTGCTGAAGGTAACAAGCTGAAAGTTGTGATACTAAGGTTAAGCGATATTTAGGAGTGTCTGACAAACCATTTGCTGATCATTTTGTACTATGAATTCAGATGACAAAAAAAAATTGTATTGAGATTATTTTAAAATATGTGTAACTTTGAAAATTTAATAGAATGCATTTTTATTTTTATGAATTTCTCCAAATAACTCTTCAATTCAATGATTACCAGAGTAGATGATATGATAGATATGGATATCGTTGGTTCTTTACAAATGTGCCTTGAAAAATTTAACAATCTCAGATCATACTACATATTTTGTTAAAGTAGTGTTTATTAGAGACAGTTTATCTAGTGTTCGATGAAAAATATTTCATGATACAAGGAGCTTGAAAATACTTCTGAATTATAAAAATACAAAATTTGCATGGGGAATGTTCCAATGGACTTGCAAATGTCTTAGTGTTTATTTATATTTTATTTGAATATTTCTCCAGTAAATCTTTATGTGTGTTCTAGGCACTTATAATTTTCCAAATTAAATTATCTTCATTCCTAAACCTTTAGAATGGACTAGAATGTCATTTCTCAGCTACCACTTTTTATTTTATTATTATTTTATGATTCACAGATCACCTTAAAGAGAAATATTTCATATTCATGTACATTATTTATAATTTACTAAATACAATTCCAAATATTTAACTTGTACCTTAAAATACCTTAGTGTTGTGTGAATGTACTAAGTATGATTGCTTTAAAGAAGTTCATAAAAGTGCAATGCTCCTGCTTATAATATTTTTTCTTTTTGAATTATAATAATTTATTATTAAAGCTGCTCTTCAAAACTATTTTGGTAGCTATAAGTTCTATTATCTTTAAAATTAATTTATGTGTAATTAATCAAGTTTGATTTAGGTTTTTAAATTAAAAATTTTAAAAAGGTTCAGCAATACTGGCCTTTTAGTTCAACATTTTTATATACTAAATGATAAAAATTATTTGACAGTTATTTCATATTCAATATTTATATTTTAACCATGAAAATGAATAAATAAAAGAAATAAATTTTATCAAGAGATATGATGAATTATATTCCCTCCCCCAAAAAATTCTGATATTTCAATAATCTTTTATTACGTCTATTTAAAAAAACAATTACCAAATACTTGAATCCCATTACATACTTCTTTCCCTTGTTTAATATTTTTTTGGTTTACTGCTAAGGAAATATTGAAATAAACTTCATTTTATTTTACTTCTTGGCTGGATGATTGAAAAATTTCAATTTAATAAGCTTTTAATTCTACCCTCTTGTTAATTGAATTACTTTATTCCTCTTTTCTTTACTCTCTATTACTAGAAGTAGTTGAGAAGGTGGCACTTTGTCAATGAAATTGGAAAGTGGAATCAAGTTCAATTTATAGGCTCTTAAACTAAGTAAATAAATTTGTAGTAAAACAAGAAAAATAAATGTATGCTTTAAATCAGCAAGAATAAATTGGTATTTTTTTATTAAAAAATAATTTTGTTTGTCAGTGTTACCCGTGCTTTTGGTAAATATAAAGCATTATATTAATTTAAAAATAAATAATAGTATTACCTTGTTTTGCAAAAAAAAAAAAAAAAAAAAAAACTGCTAGTGGAGAAGATATGACATTGTCTTAGTATCCCTTGTCATTTATGTCAGCTCCTCTCCATGATGATTGATTGTGTCACTTCTCACCTTGTACGTGATGAAGAAGTAAATTAAAAAGCTTTGTATATAAAATTAATATACCAGGTATGCAAGTTTAAAATGTCGTTTTAATTCCAATAGAATGCGCTCTTAGCCTATTGAAGGATTTGCTTATCTCTAAACGCTATTTTGTTTGTTAGTCATTTGTTTACAAAAGTCAGTTATTTTTAAGTCGTTTACGTGGACGTATCATACCTTTCTTTGGTGTTAAAAATGTCTAATTTTAAGCCAAATAAAGAGCATTTGCGGCATGTCATGATTTTCTTATTTAATCAAAAGAAAAGGCATCTGAATGTCATCGAATTTTCGTTCAGACTTATGGCGATCTTGCTCCAACCGTCAAGACATGTGAACGTTGGTTTCAACGTTTCAAACGTGGTGATTTTGATGTTACTGATCAGTCAATACCGAGCGCTACCGACAACAAATGATCAATTTGAGTCACGCATTGATCGAAAAACGCCAGAACGGGCTCACAGGCACGCCAAAGTCATTCTTCAGCATGATAACGCTCCTGCACATTCAGCCAGATTGACTAAGGAAACGATTTCTTCGCTTGGTTGGGAACTCCTACCCCACCCGCCGTATTCACCTGACCTGGCGCCTTCTGATTATCACCTCTTCTCATCGATGGGACACTCATTGGCGGAGCAACACTTCAACAATTTCGAAAACGTACGAAAATGGCTCGATGAATGGATTTCAAATAAAGATGAAGCATTCTTTTGGAATGGTATCCATATATTGCCCGAGAGATGGACAAAATGTGTAGAAAGCGAGGGCCAGTACTTTGAATAAAATATATTATACTTTTTTTAAATTACTGTGTATATATTTTAAGAAATAAACGACATTTTAAACTTGCATACCTGGTACTCAGGGATAACAGTTTATCTATATATAAATTCAGTATTACCAAATTTTTTTAATACAAAATTTGAATGGACATAAAATATCCTCCTAAATGCTTCTATAATTAATTATTTTATTTGAAATTCAGATTCTACTTTTTAGGAATGTTTTAATAAAGGATAAAATTCTTACGGAAACTATCTAGAATCATTAGTGATAGACTTGTCTAGTTCACTACACTCTTTTAAACTTAGTGTGGAGAATGCTTTTGTTTCTCAATTCAAGTTTTCCTAGAATAGAACTTGAATCCACAAAGATAGTGGGGGAAGCTGAAACCATCAAATTTAGAGAATAATCTATAACAAGGCCTTTTTAATTTTGGAAATTTGTTGTAAATTTATTGAATCATAATATATTTAACAAGTAAAATAATTAAATCAAATTGTCATCATAGACCTAATCTCATGTGCACACTTGATAATACATATTTTTATATGTAAATAAAAAATTAAAACAAAGTAGATGAATAAATAAAGAATATATATAGTAGTCATGAACATTTGATCTCGGTGGCAAGACGGGACCTCTCGCCTTCGTGATAGACTTGAGAATGGCATACAATGTAAGCCCAAATAAAAGATATACATTNGGAATTTTGAAACTTATTTTATTTGTTTGGGTTCTTGACTAGCACTTTGAAAGGTCCTTTTTTTCTAAGATTTTTAAGAAAGTTTTTGAGGAATGGCTTTAATTCTTTGATTATTATAGGCATAATGTGTTTTGCATGAGTTAATATATTCTTCTTTTCAAAAATAATCTTTTATGGTGTATTTTTCTTAATCTTATTACAAATTATTTCTTAATTAATTAAATACAATTTCAATATTAATACTAGACTTAATAATCTTGGTTATTCCAGGGGTAAAAATAGCGTTGTAGATGGAGAAGAGACATCTCGAGATTCTGACACTTCCCCGAATTATAGCGGCAGAGTTGCAGGAAGGTTTGATCCTGAGGAAACAGAAGCAGCTAATATGCTTGGTAATTTTGTTCATTCATTATATTTGTTACCATCAGTGAAATATATTAATTATGTTAAAAGAGAGGTGTAAATATTTCTACTATACTAGGTTCTTTCATGAAAGCTTGTTTTAAAAAAAAATATATACATAGTCAGTCAATACTATATCATACAAATATTGACAAGTATTTCCATATTAACCTTTTGCTCCTCGATTGCTTTACTAGTCTAAGGAGCATTGACACCTTTGTACTGCTGTAAATGTCTTTAGTATCCCCTGCTAACTTATTTAGTTGTTGGTTGGTCTTAATTTCTCTTGCCCAAGCTGCCTTTGATTGTTACCTTTGAAACATCTACCAATACAACTTATATTATATATATATATATAAATCTATGTACTATATTTTACTTTTAATTTAGTAATTTTAATAAAGTGCTTTAAACTCTAAACATCTAAAAGATTACTCTCATACCTTATATTCTCCGTCTTCATTGGTTTCTGTACACCATCTCCTGTTGGCGAGCGCTTTCGGACATTGTCCATCTTCTGGCTGAATACATACGTTCACTGTCACGGTCCGTATTCAACTCGTCAACGAGTTGAATACGGACCGTGACAGTGAACGTATGTATTCGGCCAGAAGATGGACAATGTCCGAAAGCGCTCGCCAACAGGAGATGGTATACAGAAACCAATGAAGACGGAGAATATAAGGTATGAGAGTTCTATATTCATTGGTGGTAGAAATAATAATAACCCTTTAGATTATTTACCTATCTAAAAGATTACATTGTTTGAAAAGCATGTATTTTAATGAGAATAAAGTAAAGAACATAATAAATAATAAATTAATTGTGGTTTGTAATCCCATGCTAAATTATCTACAAGAAATTCACAGGGAGCCAGAAAAAAGAAATCTTACTACCACAGACGGGAATCGAACCCGGGTCTTCTACTTTCTGGGTAGGCACGCTGACCTCTACACCACTGAGGTAGCATCGATTTTTTTTTTTTTTTTTCTGGCTTCCTATTTATTTCTTATAGATAATTTAGCTTGGGATTACATGACACAATTAATTAAATATCTAAAAAGAAAGGTAAAACAAGAGTCTAATAAATAGCTGATAATATTAGATCCTTCGAGTATAAGAGGACATAATCTTCTTACTCTGGGGTTTTGACTTTGAGTGAAGTGCGGGGAGTTGGTAAAGCTACCTCAGTGTTATAGAGATCAGCAAGTCTACCTGGAAAGTAGGAGGAGCCGGGTTGTGTTCCTGGCTGTGGTAGTAAGATTTTTTTTTTCTGGCTCCCTGTGAATTTCTTGTAAATAACATAATTTTTAAGTTTATTCAAAATTATGAAGTACTCAAATAGTAATTAAAAACAAATTTTTAATTATTATTTAAGATAAACCTTCTTTCTGTGGGGTTCGAAAATCATTTGTCTTTAGAAAAAAATTTTTTTTTTGCTTCATGCTGCTCTCATTTGACAAAGGGCCACAACTGATAAATCTGTTGTGAATAAAAAGCCAGAAAATAAATCTTACTACCCTCAGCCGGGTCAGGTTGTGGCCCTTTTACCAAACGAGTCCAAAAAATAGCTAGCAATGTTAGCTTCTTCGAATATAGACGATATATTCATCATATTTACTTGGGGGTTGACTCGGAGTGAGGTGTAGGGAGCCTAAAATTGTCAAACTTTCATGGTGTAATTGGTATCATGTCCGCCTGGCAAGTGGGAGACCTGGGTTCGATTCCTGGCTGAAGTGCAAGATTTTTTTCTGGCTCCCTGTTCAATTCAAATAAATAATGAAATGTGGGATTACTTTACTACAATTATCTTCATGATTTTATATGTATGTGTGTTTAGAAAAAAATTAATAAAATGAAGTTAGTCTACACAGAACAATTTTTGCTTGAAAATCTCACAACTTCTTAGACTTAGTATGAATGATAGAAGTTATATGGTTAATTGTCTAAAGCTTGCTTTTCAATTAATGTTTTCAAATGCTACATTGAGCACTAAATTAGGTTCTTCTATGAAAAGGTATACTTTTATTGGAATTTTTTCCATGTAAATATTTTATATAAAGCAATTAATTATTTACCTTTTTAACTTCTTCATGAATCAGGTTACACTTTTATTTCTTAAAAAGCTTATATGTTTTACTTTCTTTGGTAATAAGTAATATGTCCCTAAAATGTGCAGTATAATTTCTTTAATTCAATTTTAGTTTTGATAAAGTTTTATGAAATGGGATTATTAAACTTCATCTAGCAAAGTGTTATTATTATTATGTTCAAGATCTTTTTATAGCATGGTTGTGTTTTCAGTGTCTCTGGGGACTTCTCGATCAGCAACTCCTGCCTACTCTCCCACGAATCAGACAGCCTCTCCTATGAGATCGCCAGTTACTGTTGGTTCTAGACAAAATGTTTTCCTTCCTATTAGCAGTCTCCAGCGACCCCATCCCTCTCCTGTTCAGCATCATTTCCTCCTTGGTTCCCCCTATCAGCAACATGTCATCAGGTTAGTCATTTATGACTTATTTATCGATGATTTCATAAATGTTTTATGGATAAATTTATTTAAAATATAAATTAAGATAAATTTGTAGTTTAGAGAAGTACAAAAAAATAATAGGAAGTTCATAAGAATGTAATGAAGAACACTGTTAAGAAATTTTTTGACTCATTGCATAATTGATGGATTGAAGTTATGTTTCTAACTATATGTCTTTAAATATTTTATCTCTGATTCCCAGTATCTTTATTTTGTCCAAGAGTATTGCAATCCTACTTATGAAAGATTTTTAAACTTTGTTCACATAGGTTTCCACAGTCTCCTGAAATATTCATAGATACTTCTTCTGGGCTTGATCATAAGAGAAAATTACTTTTTGTCAAGCTTTCACACATCTTGTGATGGCTTCTGCAGGGCTGAAAGTAGAATGGGCCTTCTGAAGGAAAAAAGTAACTTATTTACATGTTCAAGCTCGAAAGAAGTATTTATGAATTTTTTAAACTTTTTTTTATTAACAAATATTGCTCCGAATACAAACTATATTCTTTCTTACTTTGGCCATTGTTCCTTTCACTTCCTTAAATTCTAAAACTTTAATTTTAAGGTGCTCATTATAGTTTTGGATGTTTTTATGTAGGAAAACATTTTATGGATTTTCTCTTTTCAAAAGATTTCTTATAAAGGGCAATAGAACTCTCTTCACTCAATTAGAAATCAGTATATCCTATGTTTCTTCTGCAGTTGACCTTAATCATTAAAGAAATTCAAAGCTTGAAATACTTTGGCTTTATGTTTCTCAAGTTATCTCAAAACAAAAATATTACGTTGTTTTTCAATTTTTTTTGGTTTTGATCTAATTTTTTTTTTCAGGCGTGATAATAAACTAAATTTTATTCAATTAATGAGAGGGAATAGAATAAAAAATCTATCTGTCCCAGCCAAGACTCAAACCTGGATCTCCTGCTTTCTGGGCTGGTATGTTTCCATTACACCACTGGGACGAGCCAGATAACTTATTAAATTCCTAACACACTAGCGAGAGCCTAACCTACGAGAAAGACGAATTCATCGTCTTATGCTCAAAGGAGCTGACATTGTCTAGCTATTTATGGATACTCGTTATTTACTTTTTTAATTTTCATTTATAAATATTAATTTAGTTGTGGTTTATTATCCCACATAAATTTTAAACAATTAATGAGAGGGAATAGAATAAAAAATCTATCTGTCCCAGCCAAGACTCAAACCTGGATCTCCTGCTTTCTGGGCCGGTATGTTTGGAAGCATTGAAGCATACCGGCCTGGAAATCAGGAGATCCAGGTTCGAATCCTGGCTGGGACAGACAGATTTTTTATTTTATTCCCTCTCATTAATTGTTTAAAATTTACAAGGGATAATAAACCACAACTAAATTAATATTTATAAATACATTTTATTTTATTTTCATCAACATCCCATCTTTAGATACTCATCAATCGAGCTTCTTAAATCTTTAAATAAATTATTGAAATAAAATAATTGTCTACTTATGCGCAAAAGTGATTGGTACTGCAAAGAAATGACACTTCACAGCGTATGAAACAAAAAGAGATGGAAAATATTCAGTGAAAAACCAACACTTATAACATAATACGTACGCACTCCAGGAGGCTCCGAAGTAAAATGAAGCTTTTGTAAGAAGCTCCAGGAAAGTCTGATAGGAAGAAAGGCCACAAGGATCAGCACCAGCTAAGGGGAAAGTACAGTTGAACCCACTAAGCATAACTCAGAAGGCATCCCAAAATATAGCCATTAGATCAAATTAATGTGTGAACAAGCATTCCTGAGCAAGACCACTCATATTGCAATAAGTAGGACCTCATATTTCAGATAAACTAAGAATTACATGAATTTATTATTAGACGTATTTTGTTGGTTCGGTCAAGGTAGATCCAAAAAAAAATACAAATTTTAAAAAATGTGCATTTTTGAAATTATTAGCCAACATTTCGGCTTAAATCATGAAGGCGTAAGGTTGACCGGGAAACATTGGAAGGGAAACATTAAATGTTTAATGTTATAAATTTGCTTTCTCGTATAAAAAGAGAATTATTAATGAATTAAGTTTATAATTCAATCTTATCTCTAAAAATAATAATTCTTGAATTTTTATATTTTAAAATTTTTTTATAGCTAAAATGATCTTTAATTTAATCGAACTTAATTACTCCTAGGTATAAAAATAAATTATTATTCTTTTAAATATTTCTGCATTTCTTTCATCTTCAAGGCAAGCATCATGACTAATTTAAAAATAGGTTTTATAACCAAGCCTATTACAAATTTTTTGTAATTAATTAATATTTTCTCTGATGTTACTGTTTGATTCAGGCCTGAACTAGTGCGACCCACAACTCTGATGGTCCAACCTGGAAATGGTCAACAGGATGTCTCACAAGGTGTAGACCCTGGAGGGGAGCAGCAGACCATTCAGAGTGGAGGGGGCCTAGCAACAAGTGTGATACGTATATCCCCTAATCCCCAACAAACTTCCCACATCTCTTGGAAAGTAGAAAGTCCATCTCCTCCTCCTTCTTCTCATAACAATCAGGTCCATGGCTACATTCTTCAACAAGCCCTTCAAGCTTCAGAAGTCGTATGTATTACTTTTATATAGATGTAAAAATGATATTTCAGGGATCATTACATGTCATATTTTTGTTTGAATTATAAAAATATATAGGCTTATTTTGCTCAGTGAAACATTGACAGTAATATTTAGTTGGTGGAATTTGAACAGATGCAGTAAACATTTGGTTTACAAACAAATTGTTATGAACAGTTGAATGTGTTAACCAAGATGAAAATATAAATAGGTCTAATGTAAACAATATATA
>KZ807975.1:129466-145581 GCA_000696205.2 Oncopeltus fasciatus
ATTTTTTTTTAAATATACTTTTTTTTTTAATTTATTTTTTTTGGATCTGCCTTGACCACCGAACCCCAACTAAAATCATCTAATAATAATGTCTTCCTCTCAGTGTTATTTGTTAATCTAGTGGCTTCTTAATGCTTCATCTTGTCAGAGAATACCTACTCTCATTTTATTTAAGTATCATTTTTGCTTTCTCTCATACAGTTTATTTACTTTCTATTTTTTCTATTTCCTTCTTCTTTTTGAAAATATGATTTCAAATAGCAGAGTTATAAAACAGAAGTATCTAATTACTTCCATTTAGAAAATTCTTAAAATCAAATAAATTTATCTATCGAAATCCCCAAGAGAATGTTTTCTTTGCCGTTCTTAAAAACGTTTTAAGAAATATTACTTAAAAACAAAAACTGATTTCAGCACATTCAAAGTTTTGTTTAATTATAGATATAACAACGATATACCAACTAAACAAATCTGAAGTTAGGAATTGCTTTGTTTCTAATTCAACAAATTTTTCATTGTAAATGAAAAAGTTTTCTTAAATCTTAATAAATTTAAAATCCTTTAAAAATTATACCACCCTAATTGAATAAGTAACTTAATTTCATAACAGTCATTATTACATTATTATATACTAAATTTCTAATTAAAAAATATAAAATTAATACCATTAGACTATTATAATTAAATTTCAAACATTAATTTCATTTTGATGATTGTTACATGATTATATTTGTTGTTATGCTGAAAAATATGGAAACAAAAATAATTTCTCAAATGGAGAGTTTTTTTACTGTAGACATTATTCTTAGATGATTTTAGTTGGAGTTCGGTTAAGGTAGATCCAAAAAAAAAAAAAAAAAAAAAATACAAATTTAATAAACTCTGCAAGATTAAAAAAAAAAACAAAAAAAAACTAATAAAAACTGTCCTCATCGAACATGTTTTTCATGAAGAGCTTCAACTTCTACAAACATTTTCAACATTCCTTCTCGATAAACCTGTTAAACATTTGAACCAGTTCCAAAGTTATTTATTCCCAATAATACCCTTACTTTTTGCCTTTGTCCTTTTATTGCTCCCTTTTGAAACAGGCCGGCTCTCCCTTTGTACCTTCCGCCTCTTATCTTCCCCACCACCCATGGTGTCTGTGGGTAAATTTTGAAAAATTATATTTTCTTCTCAGTCATGGAAATGTGAACTTAGGGACTGGATGTCCTCTCTCGTCTTCATGATAGGCAGGTGTGGTCAATTACTGTTTGAATTTATTTAATTATTTTTTTAAGAGGTTGTTGTCTGCATGTTTTTAAATTCTCTTACATAGCTTCTACATTCATACTTTTGATATCACATTACATTATGGTAATTCTATATTATAATATTGTCAATTATTATTGTATTCTCATGACATTGTATTTTTACAGCCCTAAAGATGGCTTACAATGTAAGCCGAAACGTTGGCAGATACTTGACCGAACCCCAACTAAAATCATCTAAGAAAAAAAAAATTCTGACTTTATCAAATTTGTCTTGGAGGAATTTGTTAACTCAAATTTGTATTTTAAAAAAAATATTTAAATCTATTTTAATCCTTAATATCTTTAGAATATTGCTTGCAGGATTTTTAAATGATAAGGGTGTTCTTTTACAGAAGCCAGTCCAAGTGGCGGACTTACAGTTCATCCATGGGATTCTCTGGTCCCTTTGCTTGGAGTTTCCCCACCGCTGACCCCGCCTCTCCTCTCTCCACCTCTTTCAGCTCCACCTGTCCCTGACACTCCTCCTCATGACATTGAGGAGGATGATGATGTGTTTGAACCAGCAGGCCAACTGCCACCTCAGCCTGCTACTGACAGTGGCCCCCCTGGTAAGCGGCGGACTCAATCTCTCTCTGCACTACAAGGACCCCCTGGCAAGGAACCTCAGAGTCCTCTCAAGGTTTGTCTTTTTTTTTAAAACTTTCCTAAGCATTAATTTATAGCACCCGGGGAGTATGACTTTAGTAATACCAATTTAAATGTCTTTTAAAAATTGTATATACTTTGTTAGAAAGAAAAGAAAAAAAAGAAGATAAATGAAAAATGGATTGACTGAGCATACTAAAATTTATTAAACGTATTATTTTTCTACCATCTTAATCTTGTAATTAATTAGCTTTCTCAATACTCATTCCCAGTGTTATAGGAGAAGAGAGTATGAGAATGAAGATTTAGAATAATTGAATTTAATCATAAAAATTTCACCTGCGAAACTCTCGAATGAAGTTGGATATTCCAACAAGCCAATCTAGTTGTTTTTAATCTAATGTGTGAAAGTGTTAACAACCATGTAAAATATGTCCAAGTAAAAAAATTTGTTTAAGTGCATACACTACTTATATTATATGTTTACTAAAAAGATGAGTGCATATTAATATTATTTTATTAACACACACATACTCACTCAATAATTAAATTTATTCTTTGAAATTAATACACTGCAGAATGAAAATAACTTTGATCTGGGGTCCCAGTCCCAATTAGAGACACCAACTGCTCTGGCACAAAAAAGGTCTTATAAGCAACTCATGTGTATGTTCATCTATGTTGTATACTCAGACTCACTTATGTAGAGAATTATGCCAATGTAAGTAATAAACAAAAGAATTAATGTCCATATTACTGCCTTGACATGGGAATGACTGCTCACTATATTACCCCCACCTTGCTGTGCCTCACTCTTCATTCATATCACAGCTTCATAAATCTAGCTATAGCTACTTATTAAAATAAGCCATAAAAATTAAGGAATTAAATAATAAAAACAGTATTAATAATAATAAAACACTGTGCAATAAATGATATATATATATANTATAAATTATTTATTATATATAAATACATAGTCTAACAAGAATTGTTCTATTTCATAATTTTGCCTGTTTTGTTTGAATGTTTTCAATTTTAAGCATTGTAGAGTACAAAAAGATGCACATTCTTTTTACCTCTTATTGGAGTTCAAAAAAGTGGAGTTGGAAGTGGGTTTTAGAAGTGAAAGTTTATAGGCTTTACTCGTTGTTATGCAGAAGTACTTAATGTTGGATGATTTCTTTATTAGCTTGTGATTATTTTGATAAAAATGTTTAGTACAATGTACAATGAATTCTTGTTTATTTAAGAATAAGTTTTGAAATACAAGTGTTTCTAAGACATATGTTTTATCTGGACCAATAGACCAATTGATAAATGGTTGTTAGCATGTTTGAAAGGATCTCTAATAAATTGTCTTGTCACACATCTATATCTTCTAGAATATTTTCATTAACATCTAAATGATTCGTGAACTTGTGTTATGAATCCCTCTTCATCCTCTAAATCTGTCAAATTTTTCTAATTAGTAATTAATTAGTTCTGGGTAAATAACTGGACAATCTGGATGAGAAGAGAAGATCGCTTTGTCATCAGCCAAGAGGAGGGCCAGGAGGGTATTAGGATGGATGGGATGTCCTCAGTGTACAGGATGAAAAGGATAGGTCCAAGCTCAGTGCCCTGTGGAACGCCCGTTTTCACAGGAAGCTGGTCTGAGTAATCAGATACTTGTCGTGTTCTTACCCAGATGGTTAGTAATATACTTGACCTCAGAAGGGATTACTAAGGACATTTATAATGTTGTGTCCAGTGACTCCTCTACCTCTGCTATTGGACAAATTATCAGGATCTGGATGATAAGTGAATTTTTGCTTGAGGTGCTGAGCAAATATTCGGGCCTTGTTGTAGTCAGAAGGGGCCAAGAAACCATCTCTGCTATGCAAGAAGGCAGAAGGTACATGATGTTCCAAAATTCTGTGACAGTCCAAGGAAATTTGTTCGCTGCTGAGAGACTTAACAAGTAAATATTTAAAGCTTTATTTCGTAAAACACCTAGTTTTTGTTTTGCGAGATGGGGTAGTTGGTTAGACTTCCTACAATCTGAAGGATACCTGTACTTCTGGAACTTGGCGCTTAGTCAGTATAAGATTTTTAATTGAATGACGGAAGGGACTTGTGTGTATTTGCAATGAAAGGCCTAAAGGAGGACTTAATTGCAAATGTTTGTCTTCCAAAGTCTATACATTTGTCTTCTAGAATCAGTTTCAGTTCATTTATATGTAGTTGAGTACCGTTAGCACTCCTAAGGAGGAAGAAAGAGGAGCTCGGAGAGAAGGGATTCATTTTAAGGCAGGGGAAGAAGTTATTTTTGTGACTACTTTTGTCAGGAAAGGAGCGAGGTCAACATGGAATTTGGAGAAAAAGGATTGAAGCTTGGAGCTTAAGGCACTCCGCCTTGTGCAAGGATTGTCTGAGTCTGCTGCTTCAAATCTTTGTAGATCTGACATTCTTTATAATTGGCTAGATGATTTTTTTTTTGGCAAAGGGTACAAATGGCAGGAGTGATATGAGACTTCTGGCAGTCCAGAAGTCAAGTATGGAGGGGATCACTTAACAGTGATCCCCTCCATACTTGATACAGGGGCTCCTTACTCACTGTAACTTTTTTTATGGCCATACCATAGTATGGGGCTTCAAAACTCATATTTTGCAGTTACAGAATGATGTGATATTGTATATCTGTTCCACATTTCTTGTGGGCTCAAGATTTACAAAACACAATGCAGGTGGGGTCTTTACAGGTGCATTGTTGCCAGGCTTATTTAAATTAACATTAATGGCATTTCTGATTTGAAAGCTAAGATCACAAAGCTCCACTTTGATGTCATCAGAAAGAGTGGAGTGATGGAGATTGCAGATGACAACTCAGATGTCTTCCGTGAGCTGGTGTGTATGGAGCTGCACATTTGTCTCCTTGTGATAACTGATAATATCTCTATAGGTGTCAGGGTTGTCTGGTATGATTTTAGTGTTATTCTGCCTATTAAAGCAAATGAATCGTCCACAACCAATGCGCTCGTTAGTTGCACATATAGCTGAAATTTTGAATGTTTTTAACAAACAATTAGGGGTGATCAGGCTACACCTAGAGAAGTAGTTTCAGCATTCATCTCCTCTCCTATAATGTATTGAAGAGGCTGAAACGGGTTCTTGTCTGTAACACACTGAAAAATATAATATCAACTCAATTAATAAAGTTGAAAAGAGAGAGCATTATGTAGAGGTTCATTGATCAACAGCTACACCGTTACTCCAACTTACTACTAAAGAGAATTAATCCTTATTTAAAAGGTAAATATAATCTTTCCGTCTAAGCCTGAGATCTTTTTTGCCAAAGAATTGCATCACATTAACAAATCTTTTAAGTTATGAAATTTATTATTGAATACATGGGCTCTCTGTGAGATTATGTTTTAGAAAAATGGTTGGGTTTGTGTAATGAGTGAACCTGTTTAAATACACTTTATATATTAATGTATTGCATTTTGCATGTTTACTATTTCAGGGAAAGGATCGAATTCGAAGACCAATGAATGCATTTATGATATTTTCAAAAAGACATCGAGCTATGGTCCATCAACGCCATCCTAACCAAGACAATCGAACTGTGTCAAAAATTTTAGGAGAGTGGTGGTATGCCTTAGGGTCTGAGGAGAAACAGCGTTATCATGAGCTTGCTTCTGAAGTAAGTTTTTTTTAATAATTAATTATTCAAAATTGATTTGATTTTACTGATTCAGAATTTCACATTTATTCATTCATTTATTTTCACATTTTTTTTTCCCAGAGTGATTTCTAACAGTAGAATTAATTGCAATTTGTGAACATCTCAAGTTTTAACTCACTGATGAACTATAATGAAATATTATAAATTTTTTTTTGTGGTATACATTCCCACGTAAATTTTAACAAGTTTTAGTGCAAGGGAAGAGAATAAAAAATCTAACTGTCCCAGCTAGGACTCGAACCTGGATCTCCTGCTATCCGGGCCGGTGCATTTTCCACTTATGCTACCGGGACAAGTCTTATGCTGCAGGGAATTTAATAACTTATGAGACTTGTCCTGGTAGCATAAGTAGAAAATGCACCAGCCCAGATAGCAGGAGATCCAGGTCCGAGTCCAGACTGGGACAGTTAGATTTTTTATTCTTTTGCCTTGCACTTAAAATTGTTAAAATGAAATATGTATTTTATGAAGAGTAGTATTTTTTTTATTCAGTGTGAAGTAATACAGAAGAAATCTATGTACATATGTTGTATATTATATTAGTTTTTTAAAAGTCATGGATTAATTTTTGTTATATCTTCAGACTTCTATAACAAGAATTATTATTTTTGAGAAGAGAATGTACCCCTAAAAATAATAATTTTTCAGGAATTAGCTAATTACTTGAGGTCAGCTATTGACTGGTCAAATGATCTGTGTAAGAAATTAAACTGTCAGCTGGATGCAATGTAAAGCTGTTAGTCATAAGCTCATTAACCTGATGTAATGTAATTTAAACTTCCCATGTAGAATTTGGATAGTAGCTAAAAGCTCTGCAATGTCGCATGTCAAAAAATATTTCCCACTCAAAGCAACTTATTATCCTTAAAGAAAGCATGATTCCTCAAGTGGGAGAACCTCGTAGTATCGAATAATAAAATTATACTATTTGCTCAAACCAAAGAAGTACAACTCTTTTTTTTATATAACTTGAATTTATAAGAAAAAAGATTAATTGGCTATCCTCTCCTTATAAAGCCTACTCATAAATGACTTCTTCTTAATAAAATAATCTCTGGATTTCAGTTAACTTCTTCTAGATATTTTGATTGTAAACAGAAAAAAAAAAAAATTTATTATTATTTTGAATGTAGGGAAAACATATCCTGAGCTAGTTTAGACATAGAGGTAAAAAGCCCCATCCCAATTCATAGGCCTCCAGAAATGCAATGAGTTGAACAGCAGAAGAAGCAGGGTGCTTGAAACACAAGGAGAAATTGTGATTCCCTTTTATAGGTGCATTTCCTTCTTAATATTGAGTCAGGCTTCAGAAATTTCATTATCCGATTATTATTTCATTATTTTAAAGATATTATAGCAGAACCTATAATGTATAGGGTGATAGAACTGATATAACCATATCTCTATCTGTAGTGATATTATCATAAATGCTTATGTAGCATATATGTACTTAAGATGCCACATCTTAAGTACATTGGGCCATCAAAATAAACAAAGACATACATGAATGAAGCTAAGACATTTATTTTTAGAGGCTTAACAAATATTGAATTTATATACAAACAATTAATGAGAGGGACCCTCTTATTAATTGTTTAAAATTTACGTGGGATTATAAACCACAACTAAATTAATATTTATAATTGAATTTATATATTTCTTTAATTGTGAAATGTACTGTTCCTTGTAATAATTTTTTATAGTTAGCTTCTAACTTTAAGAAACGTTAGGTAGCAAGAACTCTAGTCGATTTTGTTAGGGGAATGTTATGGTGAAATAGAAAAGAAGCAAAAAAAAATTCTGAATCTTGATAAACTGTTTTTTAAACTAGGTCTCATAGTTATTAATTATCAGGATTCTTAGTAATAAGAACCTCAACTTCTTCACTTCTGTAGAATCGCTTTGATTGTTCATTTAGGATAGGAGGGAAAGTGCTTCATTAACTGCTTTGGTGAGGATAGAGACCTTAAATTCAGCACTCCCAAAAAATATCCTTCCCAAAGATGTAAGAATAGCCAACCTTTGCTTAATGATTGTGGATCAGAAAATATTTCTGAATAAAATCCAAATATATTATAAATCAATTTTATTTGACAAATGGAACTCTAGATCAGAAATAGTCAAGGCAGAAAATAATTTTTAGATAGATACAGCCTATCTACATATAAGATAGATATTCCAATTAGGTACTGAAAAAACATCTTGTAAATAGCTGAATAATAGGAAGAGTTTGACACTTGAAAACTGAAAGAGTAGAACCATCAACTCTAAAGACAGAATTAGGACATAATGATAGATTATCTGTAGATTAGATAGATGGTATAAGTTTCGAGTGAGTTATGTTTCTTCATAGTTTATTTTTGGTAGGAAATAGTTTAAAATATACATTTTCTTAATAATAGGAATTATAAACTGGAAGAATACGTAACATAACAAAAATACTCACAGAAAATAGTTGCAATAATATAGGGAATGTTTTACCCAGGATTTAAGCTATAATTAAGCTATGCAAGAACAATGATTTACTTAGACCTAAAATAGATGATTCCTTCATATAAACATAATTGACTTCTCAATGAATCATTAACTTATCCACAATAGAATATTAGTTAGCCATTAGAAACTCAGGAATAATTATTTTTATTGAATTTTTTTTTATAACTAAAGAAGAAATTATTTATTTAATTAATTAATTAACCACTATGCCATAATAGTATAGTGACTTATGACCCTACTGCAATATTTTGAAAGATAACACTAAATTTGGTTTATGTTAATGAAACATGGAACAAGATTAAACCTTAAACAAACATCAAAGGCTATGAATTCTGAATGAGTTTATCATATTATAAGCAAGAAGAGAACTAAAGCTTGTTGAATTTTTCAGGTGAAGGAAGCTCATTTCAAAGCCCACCCAGAATGGAAGTGGTGTAGTAAAGATAGGCGTAAGTCGTCTACTGGGTCTGGTAGAGGTAAGCTTGGCTCTGTGGATGAGGCTTCTGACCAGCCTCCTCCACCTTCTCCTCATACCAGCCACCAGCCCTCAGAGGTAGGTTATTTTCCTATATATAAAACTGTAGAATCTGTATTGATATTGTAAATAATTTATTTACTCATCAAATCTATTGAGTTTGAAAGTTTAAATTCAACATTTAAATTTCCTTAACTCAATAAATCTTGGAACTTATTCTAAATATCACTATTTGGATTTTATTTAAATTCAAATTTTAATTATAAACATATATTTATGTATTAATTAAATATTGTTATATTTATAAATGCAAAAGTATTTGTTGAATTTGAAGAAAGATGCATGTAATTAGCCTGTCAATATCGGAAAGTATTGTTATTCTTATTTGATAGGTTCTTTTCTGTAATAATTGTTTGAATTGTTTTTTAATTAAAAGTTAGCTTTAAATTGGCTAAGTCTCTAGTGCTAACTAGAGGATCAACTTGGTTACTCATAGTGACACTTATCAGGTGACAAACTAATTGGCTTATTCTTGACAATCTAGATAATATGACAAAAACTAATTTTAGTTTAGCATTAAAACAAATTATTGACAATTAAGGCTAAGCAATATTCCTTCTTCTTCGATGACTCCACAAGCCGGGTTGGGCCCTGACCTCATCTAAGAGCTTGCGCATAAAGTCAAATCCTTGAATTGGCTGCCACTACATCAGGTCTAAGCTTTGGTCTCCCTCTTCTTCTAACGTGGTCCAAGTGACCTTTCAGTGCTTTTCTGGGGATCTCTTCCTCTTTATTACGGGCTAAATGTCCAGTTCATCGCAGCCTTCCTAATTTGATAAACCAATCTATATCCGTATCGATGAATAAGTCATACAACTCCTGATTTCTCTGTCATCTCCATACTTCCCCTTCCCTAAGTGGTTCATAAATCCAACATAATTTTCAAACAAAAATGGGTGAATAAATGAGAAGTGGTCAGTAACCTCCACAGTTCACAGTGAACTATGGAGGTTACTGACCACATTCTCATTTATTCACCCACCTTTGATTGGGAACCTCCCACCAGTCAGCTATTATATAGCAAGGAAAATAATATTTTTATCTCAAATATTAGCAGGTTCTTTTCATTAGATTTACTCATGGTCCACTCTTCAGAGGCTTAATTCAAGACAGGGGATATGTGGGTTACCGCATCATATAATTATATTTCATTATTATTTTAGTCAATCATTATTATGATAGCCAGACATTACCAAACCTGAAACTCTTTACGTGATATATATGTAGCAATGCAAACTTAAAAACTGTCAAGTTATTGTTACTTAATACTCGATGTATTCACTTGCTTTAGTAAATGAAGAAATTTCAGATTTACCTAACTAGGATTCTTATACTTTCCTGACCTGATATATTTTTTTGTTAAAGTAACTATTTTTAAAAATATATTTAGTCATTTTTTAAATTAGGATTTCTCTTAATTTTTAATTTATTAACAATTCTTTTTATTCAATTTAGAATCGTAACCCACCACCTTTGTTGCTGGAATACTAAAATGTTTTATACAAAAGGTCTTATTTAGGAATTGGAGGACAGACCTGCTTGAAAGCAAAAAACTGCTTAGATTATATTTTTTTATCATTTATTTTAAATAATGTCTTTTATAGTGGCAAAAATATTAATAAAATTCTATTTGTAATTCTATTTTTAATAAAGGAGTATTTCTATTAAATATGTAATACCTCATTACAGAAAATGATTTTGTTTCTTTAATCGAGATAAAGAGTGAAATGCAGTATTTTTATGCTTATAAAACAAAATTATTATTTTATTTTATTTATATCATTATATATGTATAAGTATATATATTTTAGATTCGTGCCACTAATGACAATAAAAATGGAGAAGGGGTGTCATCTCAAAATCTTTCTCACCATGAAGAAGAATATTCAGATGAAGAAGGAATGGTAAGTTATTATGTGTAATTATCTTTCCTTAGAGCAGGTTAATTACTGAGGTCTTATAGAATAAAACCACATATAGGCATTCGAGTGAACCAATAAGTCAAGAATATTTAATAAATTGTATTTGTCCGTCTATTTAAATACTAGAAAACAAAAATTCAGGCTCCTTTTATAAACATTGTAGTATATTGTACAGAGAGTTATAGAAATATTTAGTTCAGCACTTGATTTTCTTTCCTTAGTGATAATTAAGGAATAAGTAGATGATAAGAAATAACAACTGAAGCATGATTTAAGAAATATGTTGTGAGTTAATTACTTGAGTCATTTTATATAGACCTGAACCAAGTTTTTTTAAATATTCAATTTAGAATAGCTCCTCTTCCTGATCAATTTATTTTATTGTACTGAATGATATCATCTGTATTGTCACAATTCTACAGGTGATAGCTCTTGAAGACTCAGAAAATGATCTCAAACCAAAAGAAAAGACTGCTTGCGGAGAACTGAATGACGTAGAAATGCAAAATCAACAGCAAAGTTTGTCTGTGGGCCATCCTCCTCCTTCACCTGCCTCCAATGATATCACTTGTCGTCCAAAGCCTATCAAAGCTAGGTTAGTAGTGTAGGAATTATAATATTTACTTCTTATATGCTTTGTCTCCAATGGCTGTTAACTGCAAAATATATATATGTGTATATATATGTATATGTATGTATATGGTTACTTTATTTGTGTGTTTACTCGTAATTTAAAATGTCTAATAGTTTTTGAAGGAACACTTGCTCCCATAAGCCTGTAGAACAGGGACTATTTTTTACTAGTTAAAAATGAAATGTAAAACTCTACATATATATATTACCTGGCGGAGATAATTACACAATATCCTTTATTCAGTACAATCATACCATCATAAAGACATTTTAAACTTAATAAGAATAAAAAAATACATTATATATTGCAAAAAAAAACATTTATTTACGTACCAATTTATATTGGTTAGAAAACTTGATTATTCAGAACTAAGGGAAAGATAATATCTGGTCTCATTTGAGAATAAACTCCACCTCTAGGAAAGCTATATTCTAACCTATATAGTATCTGTGTATTTATGAGAATAATAAATTGAAGCTGTATACTTCAAAGTTCAGGACTATTACTGCAGACCCAGGATTCCTTTTAAAATCCCTCCCTTCAATTTCATTCCCTATTCATCTGGTATGACCCCCTATACAATTTTCCTCCTGAGTAAAAATACTCGACTAGCTATTGATTGATCGTCTATCCTACGCCAGCTTCTTCATACAGCATCATTAAACTATTCCTCAGATGAAAGCCAGCTCTAGCTCAGAACATCCGTAACTTATTTCTCTCCTATTTTATNGAGGACAGATAGATTTTTTTATTCTGTTCCCTCTCATGAATTATTTATAATTTACGTGGGATAAAAAACCACAACCAAAATAAAATATTTATAAAGCTTAAGGTTTATTTACTTGTCACATAATATAATATTGGTCAAAACCTTAGTTCCACTCTCGCAGATCCAAATGAAACTACTCAAAATAAACGAATTTGCCTAAGACTAAATCAATTAATTATAAACTAAACTTTTTATCTTCTTTTTTTTTTTATCAGATGATGTCTTTGGTTGGGCTAAAGTATCTAATTCCTTAAAAATTTGGAATATTTTATTTTTCAAATGATTAAATGCTATGAATAGAATAAAAAATCTAACTGTCCCAGCCTAAAAATAATCCACATGGGAAAATTCAAATTGAAAAATAAAACTTTTTTTATTTATTGTAGTATATTATCCTACATAAATTTTAAACGATTAAATGCTAGGGAATAGAATAAAAAAATCTAACTGTCCCAGCCAGGGCTCGAACCTGGATCTCTTGCTATCCGGGCAAGCTCGTTTTCCACTTACGCTATTGGGAGAGCTAGATAACTTATTAAATTATCTAGCTCTCCCGGTGGCATAAATGGAAAACGTGCTTGCCCGGATAGCAGGAGATCCAGGTTCGAGCCCTGGCTGGGACAGTTAGATTTTTTTATTCTATTCCCTAGCATTTAATCGTTTAAAATTTATGTAGGATAATATACTACAATAAATAAAAAAAGTTTTATTTTTCAATTTGAATTTTCCCATGTGGATTATTTTATCATATGTTCAGGCGTTAAAGATAATAGGTTCATCTGCTCACTCTTCTGAAGTTTACCTTTTTTGTATTGTGCCACCATTTATGCTAATTAACATAATTAAGTGGAATTTAAGAATTAATTTAAATTATTTCTTTAGGATAGGAACTGGTAGTCTGGATGGACCTAAACTCCCTACAACACCTGGAGAGACAGTTCCAATCGTACATTACCCCTATCATTCTCCTGTGAATCCAACTGGAGTATCTGCCTTCCAGCCGACAGGGAGTGGTGCCTTCAAGACCATGCCTGTGTCACCTAAAGTAAGCCTCTTTTCTATCAGTGCATCATTTATGTATGTATTTATTTATCCAATGATGAATTAAATTAAAATGTAATAAATTTTGTTCATTTTTTCATTTCTTATTAATACTTTAAAAGAAACATTAATATATTTGGATTGTTATATGTTTGCTTATGGCAGATTTTGGATAAAATAACTGCTCAAATTACAGCAGTTATTCTCAGTTAATTGATTGGTAGGGAGGTGAATAGTTACTAAAATTAGTAATCTTCATTTTAGGACATAGAACATTATTATAGCCCCTCCCCCTCTCCTCTTTAGCTCTTTAAAACGGAATATTTTATCTAAAGAAAAAAATCTTAAAAAAATATTTTATTAAATTGATTTTGAACAATTAGCTAATTTCACACAAAACACAAAAATGGAAGTTAAAATCTACTTAAGTGGATTAGGGGCATTAGTATATGTGATCTATTAATGATTGATTAGAATTTATGGTGAAAATACCTATTTTGTAGAGAATAGTGCATATGGACTCTACACTTTTTGTGAACATTAAAAGAGTGATACATTTAGATACTTTTAATGATAAAATTTTTTTTAAANCAGAAATAGTTGTGGAGATTTCCGCTGTCAGCATTCCCCTCCCCTCTTGCCTGAAACCCGAGTACTCCCCGACCAGATCCATCTCCTCCCGCCTATTTAGGACAGATAGAAAAAAAAGGTTTCTTCTTGCCAAAAATGGGGCAAAAGTTTCCAACAAGTAGGCCGAACATTGAACAACTGTGTAATTGGTTATTGCTTCTTTTTTTCTTCTTCTAGGTTTCTAAGGTGGCGACAGTTTTGATAGTGTTTAACATACGACACAAGAGGCTCTATTGTTAGCATTTTTTTTTTCATCCCTAAGGAACAGGATGTAGAGCTTGTGTGAATTTGATGTAATCAAGAGTTGTAAGTTGTTGAAAGGCGAAATACCTTTTTTTATTTTTTTTTAATGAAGTGTTGGCAATGAGAAGGTCGCGGAGCCATTTCCTATTCAGGCGACGTGGTGGATTATAAGGATGGGTAATAATGGATAGAGTTTGGGCTAAAGGATTGGGATGCATGGAAAGGCCAGAGTGGAATTTATTAAAACGGGTTGTAATGATGTCCTTAACAAAGGGATTTTAAGGTCATTGTGGAGTAAGGAGTTTGTGATGTAATAGGGTGCATCAACTATGATTCTTAGGATTTTGGATTGAAAGGACTGTATTCTTTGGATGTGACAAAATTTAAAAAAATATTTTGATAGTTTCTCCAATCAAATATACTTCACACAAAATATGAATAGATTAGAATATTTATTTTCATAAATATAATTATATGAATTGATATGTCATGCATTACATGTCATTATATTATACATCATTATCAGTAATGCATCACTATTTCTTAGAAAGTGCAAAATCCATTTATGTAATACCAATACATATGACATGTACATTTTTATAAATCATATTACACAATATTCATTTTATCACTTACTTAAAATAAAACTTGTGACCATATTGAACACAAACATCATATAATTATCATATTAAGTTATGTAACTTATATTGTATGTTTTAAGTGATGGACTTTTTTCAGTAAAGAATTATACAAAAGTAGCCCAGCAAACTCTAATCCTTTTTCATTAAGTGATGTCAAATGATTATTGGTCAACAAAGTTACTTTGTTGACGGGAAGAATGTGTGCGTGCGCTAGTCCTGATGGTGCAATGGTTAGCATACCGGCCCGGTATTTGTCCCAGCCAGGGCTCCAGGTTCGAGCCCTGGTTGGGACAGATAGATTTTTTATTCTATTTCTTCACATTAATTGTTTATAATTTGGTATACTTTCTGTAGCTGTTGAATAAATGAATTTTTAGATGAAGTCAGATGAGGGAAATGGGGGTTCTAAAGAACTCTTCCTTATTATTATTTACAAACTCAATCGTTGGAATATTTATTTTCTAAAGTTTTTCTCTTTTTTTTTAATGAAACTCGTATACAAAAATATATATTCAAGGATGTTGTGCTCTTTCTAAGTAGTTCATGACATCTTTTGTTATCTTTCTTTTTACTCTCATTTCCTTCCCCAGCTTGCGTGGTCCAATAAGTCATCTATTCTTATGTATGTCTAACTTAAATAAAACATAAGAAATTGTTTAGTACACAATTTTCTGTCATGAAAGACATAAAAATATGTATAAATATTAATTTAGTTGTGGTGTATTATCCCGCGTAAATTTTAAACAATTAATGCTGGGAAATAGAATAAAAAATCAATCTGTCCCAGCCAGGACTCGAACCCGGATCTCCTGCTTTCCGGTCCGGTATGCCTCTTGTGCAATGGAAGCATACCGGCCTGTAAAGCAGGAGATCCATTAATTGCATAAAATTATGTGTGTCACGTTTACTTTTGTTCATCAAAACTTTTTTTTCTTTCACTTTTAAGGTAGTGAAAAATGAAAACACTTTTACTATGAATGGAGGAACAGGTTCATGGAATATGCCAGGCAAAGAGAGTGGAAATGATTGGGGAAAGACTGAGACAGTACTGAAGTCCAATCACCAGCTATTTAACGTAAGTGTAAGCAATGCAACCAGTCAGCCCAGTGTTCTCCATCAGACTGTCTACAAGCCAACTCCCACTTCCTTGGCTACATCCCAGGTTAGTATTTTAATTATAGTCCATAATAAATCAGGTCATACTTGAAAATTCAACAGGAAAGACTAACGGAGAGTTTGTTGACCGTAGATATTATTCTAAGATGATTTTAGTTGGGGTTCGGTCAAGGTAGATCCAAAAAAACACCAATTTAAAAAATGTATTTTTTAATAAAGGATTATCTGCCAATGTTTTGGCTTACATTGTAAGCCATCTTCAGGGCTGTAGATATACAATGTCATGAGAATACAATAATAATTGAAATTAGTATAATAGAGAATTATAATATAATGTGATATCAAGAGTATGAATGTAGAAAGCTATGTAAGACAATTTAAAGTTTATGAAACACAATTTGAAAAAGAACCAATTTGAAAAAACATGCAAACAAACAACTTATTGACAAGAAAAAAA
>KZ807975.1:179467-193475 GCA_000696205.2 Oncopeltus fasciatus
TCTGTCTCACATTATACCATTGATCACTTATGAAAACTTTTTTTTTTTTATTAAACTTTTATTTATTTATTACATTCTGTTAAATTAAAACATTTTGTAATTTGATCACCACAATAAATTAGAAAAAAAAAATGACATTCAATATCAATCACATGAGGAGAGAAGGTGACCAATGACACCACTCTCAATGTGAAAACTAGAGTCATAAAAAAGAGAATTTTTATTTGCTCTTTCTAAGATCACAATGGGGAGTACCAGCTTAGCTGAAGTGATCTTTTCATGACTCTCAAGTCTGGCCATGTGGATTTTAGTTTATTCTAGGAAAGCTTTTTTTGAGGAAATAAAAGCTTCCTAGTGCCATGGATGTTTAGAATAATGTGGCCAACTGTGTGCCCTTAAGTAGTATGGCTAAATGAGGGCCCCCGTATAGTAGAAAGGGAGTAAATTTTATGTATTTAAGGAAAACATTGCTTTATTTGTTATCCCTAAAGATCGTAGCCTTCAAAGAAATATTGAGGTAAGAATATTTTTCAGGATGGAGAGTTGTGTGTTATTTAGAAGAAGAAGAAGAACATAAACTTCATTCTAGGACTGTGTCCCCTTGAATATACATTATGTAAATGAACAAAACATATTATTAAGGATTTATAAATTATATCTTATTTCTGGGAAATCGAAAAAACCGGGATATTTCTCACCTGGAAAAGGCATATTGAAGAATGACATTGCAGTGAGGCCAAACGACAGATGCTACAAAAAATTCTAATAAGTAGTTGGAAAAATATATCAAAGCACAAATCAAATATCAATAAATATAAAAACATATAGAAAATATCAATAAATATAAAAACATAATATAAAAACGCTAAACGCTTCTTTTGTTGGTTTCTGACGTCATAATTTTTGCAGCGAGGCCAAACGACAGATGCTACAAAAAATTCTAATAAGTAGTTGGAAAAATATATCAAAGCATATAGAAAATATCAATAAATATAAAAACATATAGAAAATATCAATAAATATAAAAACATAATATAAAAACGCTAAACGCTTCTTTTGTTGGTTTCTGACGTCATAATTTTTGCAGCCGCTAAATATTTCCAATCACTATGCATTATTGATTATGATGAGTCTCTTTGGTAAAGTTCTTCCTTGGGAAATAAATATAACTTAGTTTATATAACCGTAGTTAGAACCTTTTAGTCACGTTTCTGTCAGAATTTAGGAATATGAAGAACTTGAGGTTATTATTTAATTTAACGTACGATAATGACATATTTATTCAAAGCGATTTATTATGCATTGCAAATTCGCAGAATTCGGCTAAAATAAATTCGTCAATGATCAGTGCGTTTTGCTTCTGCAATGGCTTCTTATATGCAGCGGATTCTGATAAAAAGGTTTCCCAGTTATATGATTTTAGGAATAACTTTGGTGATAATGATCCTCCAAAAGCTATTAGTATGTGGTATAGAGATTTATATGATACTCTGTTTGTTTGTTTTGAAAATGGAGAAATCATATCTCTTCTCTTAAGCCTGTCCGGGGTTAAAACAATTGAAAGCTCTCTGCTAGAGCATGATGTCCAAGAAATCAGTTGGAGCCCTGATGAAGAATATGCTATTGTTGTTTCTAGAGCACAAAAATTATTTATAATAAATTCTGATTTCCACACACTTTCAGAAATTGATATTTTTGATCCTTTGCCTGGTGAGAAAGAATTGATCAATGTAGGTTGGGGTAAAAAGGAGACTCAGTTTCATGGCTCTGAAGGCAAAGTATCCACTATTGAAGGACCAAAAGTAGTTGACAACTCCCACTTAAAAGATAGTCATAACTTCTGGCTAACATGGCGAGGTGACAGTAGCTTATTTGCTGTGGGGTACTGGTGTCCTCAAAAGAAATCAAGAAGAATTAAAATTTTTAATAATGAAGGAGTTTTACAGTGTACTAGTGAAGACATATCTGGTAATTATTTTAATTTCTTTATAAACAAAACTTTAATGTTCATTAAAATTGGTTCTATTAATGATTGTAACCTATTTAGTGACATATATTTAATTTCTAGGAATCGAGGAGCCTTTATCTTGGAAACCTCTAGGGAATCTTATAGCTTTTCCCCAACAATTGCCCAATAAGCATGTCATTGCTTTCATGGAAAAAAATGGACTAAAACACGGCGAATTTTCTCTGCCAAATGGATTAAAAGTAATGATTTTCTATATTTTATTGATTAAAAACTTTATATCATAAGCTAGATTTATAAACTAAATTTCAAAACCTTAATTTACATTTAACATGCAGATTCAATATGACTTCGTCCTTTTTCTGTCCTTCTCCCTTTGCTCTGGTCCATAAAATTTATCATTGGCTTTAGGATCATCAGAACCTAGCCAATTTTGTCATTTCACCTTTTTCATCATTTTAATAGGATTATGTTAGAGTTAATTAAAGTTTGATTAGTATATGATATATGATATAAGGCATTGAGCATTCACCTTAACATTCTTGTATTATTACTATTTTCCAGTTAAAAAATCATTTTTGTTAATATGTAAGAAGAGCGGGTTAGAGTAAGAAAATATGGCCATCTCAAATCTGTCTCACTATATGCAGATCAACCAATTTACCTTAGGAAAAATCTTTGTTACCATAATATTACTTAAATAAAAGAAAAAAAATGCTCAGTGATGTTTGCCCTCAAGCTCTGCAATTTTTTTTAGGGTTTACAAAATTTTTTTCAAGTTTTTTCTATCAAATGGTCTTATGAGTTCATTAATATTTGAAACTAGCCAATTTGGAGAGTTTTAGTCTGTTGAAAAAATTGTCTATATATATATATACATATCCTCTTTGAATTATCATGTCCAGGAAATTATCCCATTTTTTTTNCACATCAATTTGGTGACCTTCATTTTGTTTTATACCAAGTAGTATAGCAGCTTTAGTCCTTCCTCAGGAAGAATTAATACTTATACCTCACACTGGCTCACCAGTGCTATGGCTGTTGCAACAGTGTACCTCCTCTTTCTCCAAAAACTCTTTGGTTCTCCAGTTGCATTAGTGGGAGCAAAACTAGCATGGGAACCACATATACTAACTGCTACACTATAATTTACCTTTCTAGGGAGTAAGCTTTCTATAGAGAGTACAAACAAAATGTATTAATGGACTTGAGATAACTTAATATGAACAGTAATCCACTCTAATTCGTGTAACTTTGCTAAATTATGAAACCAACCTTTCATTATACTTCTAAAACTGATGTGCCAAATTTAACACTTGTGGCTGCGCTGTGATACGTAGGATGGGAAATAATGTAATAAACAATTATATTAATGTTGGAATTTGTTAACTCTAAATTAATGCTTACCTGTTGAAAAGCTGATTTTATACACTACCCCTGTTTACTTTTCTTTTGTACATGGTCCTTCATATATCTGTAGAATCCCCTTAGTGGGTATAAATTACAGAACACTATTGTATCAGGTAATTCTCTGTTGAGAACTACTTTCTTTAGCTTAAGAAAAAAAAATCCATTAATGAATGGAGTTTAACACAACTGGCTTTTAAAAATCTGATTTTGATCATCTTCACTAATCTGTTCTCATAAACTTTTATTATTAATCACCTGGTTTATTAATTTTTTGGAGTATTCAGTAGATTGAAAAATATAAAGCGCTTTATCTCTGTTATCTCTGGATATGTTCAGTTGATGACAGCCCGAAAACTTACCTCATAAGACCAGTAATTTAAGAGGTTGAGTTAGTTATAGTTCATGAGTCTATTGGGGTTATGTTTTTGTTGTACCATTCTATGGATAACTTACTATAATATTTTCTTGTAAACATTGTGTAGGAATGGTAAGCTCTTGTTACGTTAAAGTTCAAGGTATAAGTTCAAGGCTCATGATAATTATTAATAGTATTCAATTTTTGATTCACTCTTTCTTTTGAAACTGCTATCATTTTATTATTTATAATCATTTAATGATGAATATGAAATGCAAGAAATAGGACAAAACTTAATGCAAAAAATTGACAATGCGAATTATTTACAAAATTATACATAAAATATTTACAGTTTTTAGTTCATTGGAGGGGAAAAAAAAAAAGTATTTCTCTGATGAATAGTATAGTAAATTCATTATAAAGTTATTGCTACTGCTGCAATTTTTGCATTGAGCTTTTTGAAATTAACCTACTGAAAGTTGAGAGGAAGGCAGAACAAGATAGGATTTGCAATATCATCATCTGAGCCAATTGAATTGTCATATCAAAAGAAACTATTCGGGGAGCACAAGCTAAGATGGACATGGACAGGATTACTACTAAAACATATAAGATCAATTTAGATGGAAGAAGACCTCTTCTGGTATGCCAGTATTTGGGCTGTTTCATAAGCGAGGAGCTGGAGATGAGAGCTGTTATATAACAGGTCCACTTAATTTAATCATTGCAGAGAATAGATTCACATTGCATAATGATAGTTTTATGCGATATGTTTTTTTTATATTAATGTCATACAACAAATTCTAGTTAAATAATGTTATTTATGTTATATATATATATATANGGTTATTGATTCTACGGGAAATAGGGTTTTTTGTTTGTCCAATGTAGACCCTAATAGAGGGCATTTAGGTATATATGAGAATGAATTTGCTGACAGAGCAGCAAAGTCTGCATTCAGTGATCCTTCCCTGTGTGTGTGTTACAAATTTATCTTTTTTAAATGTTGAATGACTTTATGTCATAATACTAGTAGCAATAAAGATATTGATATTATTCAATTTGGTCTAGATCATTTGGTTATCTTTTTTATGGTTGTGGTTCTAGTTTGATAGAAAAATGAAATGGAAGATTCAATATCCCAGTTTTAGATCCTAAATGAATAACTCACTGATATTCCATGTTTCTTTCAGGTAAAGAACTTGTGTTGGAATGAATCTTCAACCATTCTTTGCATTGTTTGTGAAAATGAGGAAACAAAAAAGGAAGAAATTTTGTTATGGACTGCTGGCAACTACCATTGGTACTTGAAACAAAAACTCAATTTAAATTTTGTTTTGGTAAGAACCAATTTTTAAGAAAATGTGGGATATTTTAATGGCTTATTTCCTCTTATACATTTCTTCCTGATTATGAAATTTATAATTTATGGTTGTTATTTCATAGTTTTAATATAAAAGGAACCTGTACCACTTTAAGTTCCACAACCAAAACCATAGTGAACAATAAAGAGACTTTCTTTCTTCAGGTTGTCTATATGATATAGTTGAAGCTTGATATATTACTCAAAGTACAGTTGTGAAATTTTGTATACTTCTGCATCCTAATTAAAATATATATCATCTACAGTTGATATCTTAAAATGGAAGGAAACCATGGTGAGTGAGGGGTAAACTAGACCTCTGATCATGCTGTGCTATATCATTGGAAAGTGTGTTATGCACTGTACTATAATATAAGCGAATGACAATTTTTAAACAATTGAGGTGAAAATATAGAAATCCAAAGACATTTTTTAGCCCTAAGCATATTATTGCACATTTCTGTTCCATAACATTGTTTTTTTTGGAGAACCTATTAGTAAAAATATATGATTTTCTATATTTCTCCCATGATTTTGCTTAATAGTCTTTTAGTCACCCCTACAGGGTAATATTTGAAGACTAGTGTAGAATAAATTTAAATTGTTTATTGAAATCTCAATTAGTGTGAAGATAAACAATATTTAAATAGTAGAAAATGGCTTTGTAATATTCTATTTCTTAACTCTTGTTACCGGACTCATGTGCTGGACTTTATCTTCATCATTCACACTCTTTCACATATGCAATACCCAATCTGATATTTTCATCTATAGGATAATCACTTCCAACACTTTTGAAGTACCTGTGATTTTTTTGTAGGGATCTACACCTTTAGGTTTATTGAGACCTGTAGACTGACAGTTCACATCAATTTGGTGACCTTCATTTTGTTTTATACCAAGTAGTATAGCAGCTTTAGTCCTTCCTCAGGAAGAATTAATACTTATACCTCACACTGGCTCACCAGTGCTATGGCTGTTGCAACAGTGTACCTCCTCTTTCTCCAAAAACTCTTTGGTTCTCCAGTTGCATTAGTGGGAGCAAAACTAGCATGGGAACCACATATACTAACTGCTACACTATAATTTACCTTTCTAGGGAGTAAGCTTTCTATAGAGAGTACAAACAAAATGTATTAATGGACTTGAGATAACTTAATATGAACAGTAATCCACTCTAATTCGTGTAACTTTGCTAAATTATGAAACCAACCTTTCATTATACTTCTAAAACTGATGTGCCAAATTTAATTAAGAAAAACAACTTCTTGCAGCTTATAGGCCATACAATTAACATTAACACTTATAACAGGAAAATCCCCAGTCCTAATTATTTTTCATTTTTTGTGTAACTTCTAAATTATTTCTGTAATCAATGAAGTGTTTACAACATACACTATGTCCGCTTAATCAATAAACTTTTTCTACCTATGCTCTGGTAGTCAAGCTAATCTCCACTTTTTACCCAATTTCGCTCGATAAAATTTTTTGTCTTTCTCTTTACATGGAAAATGTGATATACCAGATTCCATTAAGAAAAGCAATTTGAGCTTAGAAACTCTTAAATTAAAATTTACAGAAGAAGTAAACCCCCACTCTTAATTGTTCAATTTTTCTAAAATATATTATTTTATCTGTAAACAAACCTGTATTGAGTTTTCTTAATCTCAAATTCATACCCACTACATCGAAAGTATGTTTTTTTACTCTCACTAGACAATGCAGGTAATCACCTAAGCCTTTTGTTTTGTATTAAAAAGTTAAATTTTACATTAAGAAACAGAAAACGTGTAGAGCAATGACAGACATGCATGCATGTACACTCTGTAAAATCTTTTTTTTTTTACTGACTTTCATTTTTAGTGTCAAGTTGGTAGGAATGGAGAAAATATCAAAAAATCTGTCAGAGAGCAACCTCGATAGCCACATTCCTTCAGGAATATTTAGAATGAAATTAATTCTAGGCTGAAGTTAATATGTGATTTAAAAATATTGATAATTAAATTAGGAAATGATATTTTCCATCATTATTCTTTAATTTTTTAATAGGACTGACAATAATAATAATATAGTTAATTTTAATGTGTTCTTATTCTAAACTCCTTTCCATTACCCAGATGGTTATGGCTTGGTGAAGCCTATAACAAACTCATCCAGTAATTAAATAATCTAAAGGGTTATTATCACTACCAATGAATATAGAACTATCATACCTTCTATTATCCGTCTTCATTGGTTTCTGCTGGCAAGCGCTTTCAGACGTTTCAGACGTCCGACGTGGCCGAATACATGTGTTCACTGTCACTGTCTGTATTCAACTGAGTTCAACGGCCACGAGAATGGATAATGTCTGAAAGCGCTCCCCAAAAGAAGATGGTTTGCAGAAACCAATGAAGACGGTTAATAGAAAGTATGATAGTTTATTTAGTAATTGTCTGTGAAAAGAAATTGAAGTTTTGAAGTTAGTCTTTTTAATTTTAAATTTATGGATAATAATTATGAGTAATATATTTTAAAATTTTTGACTGAACTACATTTTTTAGGTTTATATATGCTTTAATTTTATATTGGTGAAGATTATATATAATTTTTTAATAAAGAGAAATGAATACAACCTCCTGTTATTTAATCAGTCTATCTCTTTTTTTGGGTTTCTTTGTGTTTATATTTTAACAACTATTGGTTTCATCACCATGAATAGGGAACCAGATTGATTGTTTTTTCATCATACTAGCCTCTTTGTGAAGGCTTATATTTTATACTATATGAAAATATAGTGGGTGACAATAGAATATTTTGTTCTCCATAACAATTCCTCTTTAGTCTTTCACCTACACAGCCATAAATCGAGATCTTCCCTCAGGTTACTTTTGGTTCATACGGCTCTGCACATGAATTCTCAACTTTACTCTTGAAGTAATTCATGTCACCATTTTTCATTACCTAATGTAATATTTTCTTTGTGGTTAGAATTTCTTTCAACTGTCTTGACTTAGCAATGCAGAGAAGGAGGGTTATTGTTCAATGGTTACTGAATTGATCAATTGATTCTTGGATAAATCAGATTCACTTGGTTAGCCGTTGATATAGTTTATTTTAGCCTTGAGGTTTTTGAAGTGGCCTATTTTTATGAAGGTCACATTTCCTTTCCATTTGTTTTCTTTAATATGCCATTTTTGGTCTTTTATCTTATATGCAGTCTTTTCCACATTAGCTTGTCTTGTATGATTCTTTCATTATTAAGGCACTGTAAAACACTTATATTTCAAACTTCTATTAATAAAAGTGAGGTTCTGATCCAAAATTTGAATTGAGATTCCATGATTTTGTCTTCAAATTATGTTTTTAAACTTTGGTTATCCTAAACTTCGTTTGTAATAGCTTTACAAATTTTAATCATAGTATGGGTAAGTTATGGTTAAAAATATCAGCTTGCTGATCCTTATACTTATCTTTTCTAGTTTTATAGTTAGTTTAGGGCTTAATAATATGATGTGAAAAAAATGACCTTTTTTCAACCAAATATTTGTTTTATTATATCTTTGATATAAAATGCTATTAATACTCAGTATAGTCCATCGTATCTACCTTCAATAGACAACTGCTAACCAATTGCTCGATCCCATGCTGATACCATTCCTTAGGATGCTTATCAAAGAACTCTTGTACCTTAATTTCCACTTCTGCAAAAATTATCATTTTACAAATTTTTTTTTTCCTTTTGAAAGGAATCAGGATCCCTTTGATCCATTGAAGGGAGTCAGTTTCGATCCACGACCATATTGGGCATGAATCGAAACAAGTTGTAATCAGATGGTGTGAGGTCTGGACTATAAGATGGATGAGGCAGGAGTTCTAATCTATGAAATTCTTTAAACTTTTCTTTGGAGTATCCATCAGAAACAAATTTGTGATGAATAACACCTTAAATACTCCAAACCAATAACTAATCTGAGACTTTTCTTGAAGAAGTGAAATGGGATTTAAAAAGTTTAGAAAATGCTCTAAAGGTTAAGCTATTAAGTATTGGTTAGATTTTTAATAGGATTAAATCATTTGCATTCAAACATTCCTTTGAAATCTTGAATTTGATTAAACAGTCATGTTTTATTTACCCTTTAGTTTAGTACTAGTCTTTTTGGACCTCTACTACATATAAAGGCTGTTACCTTCTATAATTTTCAAGAGGATAAATATATATTACAAATTATTAAAAAAGTTTGTACAAGAAATGTAAAGGGAGCCAGAAAAAAAAATCTGGTCTCCTACTCCCCGGGCATTTATGTTGACCTCTACACCACCGGGACAGGTTAGATAATTTCTCCAACTTCCTGAATATATCGTTTTATTCTCAAAGGAGCTAACATCGTCAGCTATTTGTTAGATTCTAATTTGTTTCTATATTTCTTTTTAAATAATGAAATTAATTGTAGTATGTAATTCCATGTTAAATTTTCTACAATAAATGCAAAGGGAGCCAGAAAATAAATCTTACTACCTTAGCCGGGAATCGAACCCAGGTCTCCTATATACCACAATTAATTTCATTGTTTAAAAAAGTTTAGTTTTTCAAAAATTGTGCTTTTGAGTGTAATTTCATAAGTAGTATATACATTACATGTTATTTCAATTTGTATTAGTGTCCCATAAGAAACAAAACATCAGTCCATCTAATGGTACTTATTAAATTTCTCCTTCTTTAAGATGGAGAGGACTGTTTATATTTCTTCATTCATGACCAAAGTTCTAAAAATGTTTCTTACTGTAGCTCAAAATATTATCTCAAACAGCAAATATATAAATTTTTTATTTAAGTTTCTATTGAAGTTATTCTAACTGGACTTGGACCACTATATACTTCATAAGGTAAATAGATCAACTAAATAAATTTTTATAGTTTGATATTGATATATTTATTAATTTATAGAAAGATGTTTGGTGGGATAAAGCGAAACCTTACAGGCTGTACATATTAGGGAGTGATGGTCTTCATGAAATTGAGTGGGCTTTTACTGTGAATACAAGCTATAACTCTTCCTGTGTGGAGCAATCTTATGTTGCTGTTATCGATGGTTGTAAGTATAATGTATTATTTGTTTATTCTAGTTTAGATCATTTTCCAGTTAAAGCTAGTCAAATTGACTTCAAAATAATAAACCAATTTTATTTATTAATGTATCCCTCATTCAGGCATTATCCATTTTAAAAGGATTGTTGCTAGACCTGGGCAAGATCTATTGCAGAAGGTTGATTTTTACTGCTGGCTCTTAATACCAAAGCTGAATCCTTAACAAAGCTAGTCAGCCTGCTTATCTAAGGAGTTTCTTTCCATTAAAAGTCTGTAGTGAACTCACATTACATGAGGGTTACTAACCTTACAGATATAATTGCATTTTCACTAAGTTTTTTTAAAGTTATTTTATTTTATTTTTTTATGTTTTAAAATATGTTCTTCACAGTTGTCTGTGAAAATCTGAAAGGACTGTTTTACTACATAGGTAGAATCATTTAATATAGTAAAACATATTTCATCATACTACTCATAATACTAAGCTAGTACAATTATCCAATATTAAAATATATGTATAATTTTTATACGTAACTTTACTTAAGTTGTCTTTCACTTTTAGTAGAAGCATGGAAAATACAAAATATGTTTTTTGTATATTAATGTATTACAAAATTAAATTCTGTCCCTGTGGGATTGTATCTCCAGAAACAATTATGATTACATATTCATTATATATTATACTTATTAATATCTGAAACAGTTATGATGACTTGAATTTTTTGGTTGAAGGTGATATTCTTCTTACATCTTTTAAAGAAGCTATTATTCCACCTCCAATGTACTCATATAAATTGCAACTTCCTCTTGCTGTCAATCAGGTTATCTTCTCTCCTTCAGATTGGTAAGTAAAAGTAAACTGTATTTGTTACATTATATTTTAAATATACAATTAGTATAATTTTATATGTTTTTCAAAAATTTTAAATTTTAAAAGAATGTGATAAACTGTAACATAATAGCAAAGTAGATATCCTGTTTAAATTAATGAAAGAATACAAGTAAGTAGCTGTTTCTTATAAATAAACCACTTTAATATACATATAAATTTAGTAAAAATTATAATTCATGATAAATAAACAGTAATTATTCCAATTTAAATTTAAATTGGTATTCAAAAACATTTTGAATTTGGCATTAATGTTGTCATTCATATACCGATTTTACTCTATTTCAGATTGACTAGAGTGAATAACTGTTACCTTTATCTCCCACTTATTTATGTAGCATTTTTCTGAATGTTGAATAAATAAATAAAATGGACCGTTAAATTTTGATAGTGACAGAGTCTGAGAGATATATTTTCCTTCTAACCAACAGAATTATTTATGATGTTCTGTCTTTTGAATCAGTAAGATGTTTCAAAAGTTAAAAAAAAAAAAATTGTATTAATCAATTGATCCATGGGCATTACAGTTTTGCTCCTCTCTATTCCCTATTCTGGCCTTATGTTTTGCAATATTCTCATTGCCTATTATTACTGCAGTTACAATCCTTAATTATGTTTTGGTAGAAATCAGTCCTATTTATAAACCTTTTTATTTTTGTTTACAATGCATTCTTCTGCATTCACCATTTATTTCCATCTCCTTCCATTTTTTATTTTATCTTTTTTTTTACTTGCTTTCATTATCATCAGAATCAGTTCTGACTAATGAACTCTTTTACTATCAATTCCACCATGTTCCCCTAGATAATAAGAAGTTTGCCTTATAATTACAAGAAGTTTGTAGGATCACTGTCATAAGATCTGAAGTACTGAAAATGTGTATTAAGAAATTAGAAAAAAAAAAAAAAGAGGTAATTAGTATAAGATAGATATCTTATGCTATTGTATGCCTAGTTGTATACAGTTGGTAGCAGATGGCTGATTACGGTAATTAACAATGGACTATACTTTAAGTATTAATTTTCTATTAGGGATATAGTAATATAAATATTTGGTAAAAAAACTGTTTTTTTTTAAAGTTTTTTTTTAGTTTTTTTTTTTTTTTAATAAATCCCTTTAGTATGTATACTTTAATGGCCAAAATATTGAACTTTCAGCATACCGCATAAAAATACAATAAACTAAACTAAAAAAAAAAAAAAAAAAAACCTTAACTGCANGGATAGAGGGAATGGGGTTTACCTAAAACCCCCAATTACAATAAAATGACTTGTCGCATTTGTTAATAAGTAAGTGTATTGCTAGGAGTAGTGCAAAACTAGTTATCCTGAAAATTAAATAAAATATAGACATACAATTTAAATAAAAGTTCCTGTGTTCAATTACTCAGTGTATTTTAAAATTTTAATTATTTTTTATCTACAATTTTTTTGTAAATAAGAAAATTTGGTTATTTAGAAGGGAGATTTTATTTGAACCTATAATATAATGTAAATTTTATAATAAAAATTATAATGTTTAGTAATAAAAATTGATTTCTAAAATTAACTGAAATTTAAATTCTGAATGGAGTATTAATGCTTTAATTACAATGGTCATCGTATCAAACTAATTTAAAAATTTATCTGAACATTTTACTTTGTTGACATAAATGTATTTTATTTACATTGTCTTTTTGTTGGTGGTTCAACAGCTCTTCCTACCTACTCTGTGCTGTTTTGTGTGATGGTTCAATTGCTTTCTTCTCAGACATTTATACGGAGCCTATAATATTATCTGGTAATTATTTTTCCTATGAGTACTTCTTATAAGATTTTATTGTACATTTTTATGATAGATAATATTTTAATCCTTTTCTTTCTTACACAATTTTTTTTTCTTTTTCAGATTTCTATGATAAAGCTTTTCACAGTTCATTAGTTCTATCAATGGGCCATTGGGAATGGGCAAGTTCCCGTATATTAATCTTTATTTATTATAAAGACAATACAACTTACATTACTCATTGGGAAACTGATGTAGAAAAAATGTATGTGAGGTATGTATGAGGTCAACTGGACACTATTATTTTAATAATTTGGTTGCTATAATTTGGAAAAAAAAAAAAAAAAACTCACTCTTAGGCTTTCTTTATTAGGAAATTCAAAATTTTTATGTTGGTTATACCCTTGGAACCAGAACACTGCCTGCTCTCTGCTGGATTTGTAAGAGCATGGGATCCAACTTGATATGCATTGCAAAAAATTTAGCTTGTATAAATTGGATGTACCGCTGGTATAGGTCCACCTTCAGGCAGAGCCGTAGAAATAAAAAAAATTTAAATTTATAAATTAGATATAAATAAAAAATAAAGCAAAAATAGATTAAAAAAATAGAATAAATAAATAAAAATTTTCTATTATTTAAAAAAAAAATAGAAGCAGAGAGAAAGATGCCTGCCCTGTGAAAGTTGCAAAAATCTCTTTCAGTTGTCTTCATTTTAAGTTAGACTTTTCATTGAGATTTACCTTTCTGCAAGCTTAGGTCTTCGCTATACTATTTTAAAAGTATATTCCTCTTGTTATAATTATTTATAAGAGAGAAAAAACATCTTCTATGGTTAATATTTCAACAGAATAAAAACTAGTCTTTATGTATTTACCATTTCATCTTCCGGGTTGGACCGAGTCAAATTGTTCTTATTTGCCGAGCTTTCGCACATCATGTGATGGCTTCTTCAGGGCTGAAAAGAGAATGAGAGTTGTAAAGAGAGATTTTTAAAAATCCAGATGGTATATATTTACCATGTTTTATACACCAGGTGGTGTATAATCCCGGCGCGGTCTTGTCCTTGGGCGAAGTCTGCCTTCCCATTGGTTGATACTGTGTTCTGGTGGCTGGTCTCTGGAGTAGTCAGGTAGCTGGTCACTGATTGGTTGGATCCTCTTGTCAATTAGCGCTGGTTTCCAGTTTTTGCT
>KZ807975.1:196856-216561 GCA_000696205.2 Oncopeltus fasciatus
GCCCGAGACCCACAAAATTTGGCAGATTTAAGGGAAATGTTAGTGGAAGAGTGGAACAACATCCCAGAACCACGTGTAAGAGCCCTGGTCGCTGGAATGGGCAGGAGAATGGAAGCAATTATCAGAGCTAGAGGTGGGAATACCAATTATTGATCGTTTTCCTCAAATTCTTCCTTTTTATTCAGTTTTGTTATTTTATTTTAATTCAAAGATTTACTTTTTCATTTTAAGACTGTAGGACATTTTTATTTTTTTGATTTGTTTTCCTGTTAAAAATTTCTAGAAAATAATTTTTTATTACTCTTATAATAAAGTGTGACTTCCAAAGAAAAAAGAATATTTTCAAAAATACTCTATACAGTTCAGTAATTTCAAAATATTGAAGTGATCCTTTAATTTTGTCCGGCAGTGTATTTCTTTGATTTAATATTATTTACACAATACCATTTGGGATGGGGTATATAAGTAAGAAGTCAATAATTTATTTATTGATTTACTACATTTATAAAAAACAATAAAATAAAATTACTCTGTAATTTGGTCTGAAACTTAAACACTCCTTATTGCTTCTCTTGTATTTAGTTCTTACTTAGATTTTCTGTTGTCAACTGCTTAAATTTCAGAGAAACAATTGTTCTTTGGGGTAACAGGAGCAGTAAATGAGCTACAAAGTGAGGAGAAGGTAAAGAGTGTTCAGCTGAATAAACTTCCTGAAGTACCAACTAAGTAACTGTTGAATGTAACCAATTGCCCTATCAATCAGTGCTTCAGGTAGAAAACAACAGCCTCAGTGAGTAGAAATAGAGTTTCTGCAAGAAGTAAAGTTGCATTGATGAGTTGTTGCTCTATAGGAAGAGTTGCATGAGCATTGGTTAAAGTGCAATGAATTTGTCGGCATAAAAGCAACACCTCAGTAGCATCCCATAGCATGCTTTGGGAAGGCTGGATTATTAAATGCCAGTACACCACTTATCCACTCCATGAGTCACTTATCTCCTGAGAGATTATATTCATTGTATTCCTAATTTATTAAACAGCGGCATTTTCCATCAAGATAATCTGATTATTGCGATAAAAGGATCATCTCATAATTATCTAATTATCATTATTGAGTACGGAGGATCATTTACACCACTATACTGCGAACTCTCTTTTTTCCTGGTTGCCACAAAACCTCAGATTATTTCTATCGTAACTGTTTCATTACTGAAAATTTGAATGACATCTGCTTGTTAAAGTTGCCTGATTGCCGTCAATCAAGAGAAAAGTATTGTGAAATTATAGATAGATAGCTATTACAGACATAAACCTAAAACAAATAATTTATCAGTATAATTTATCTTATTAGACGATAAGAATCATTTTCTTCATGCTGCAAAAAGCAAAAGGATAAAATTAACTGGGATTTACTGGAAGTGAACAAAAGCAGTGGGGAATAAAATAATAAATATTTTATTTATGAAGCTAAGTCTTCATTATAATTATTATAATTTCAACCTTTTTTTTTGGAAATATTTTGCAAAAAGTATGACCCTTAAATTATATGTAGTTTAATGAAAGTATAGGTTAGAAAGGAATAAATTAAAAACGAAAATAGGAAATGTTCAACACCTGGATCATAAGAGATTGCTCAGAAGTTCCTCTGAGTCTCCCTGACTTATTCAGTAATGTATTATATTTTGTATAATATATAGTAATNTTATAATACAAAACTTTTGTACTTTTGATACTTGTATAATTAAGAGTTTTATATTGATCTTCAAGAGCTTTAAATAAATCTTGAAAATGACAATAAGCTAAAATTTAAATAAAAATAAATTTTATTTTTAAATATTGCAATGTGTTATGTCAAGATTATGATTTTATTACACTACTTTCAAGGATGCAAAATTATTATTATTACAGAGGCAGCAGAAAGAACTAAAGATGGACATAAACAGTTTGTTTAAAACATGGAATTATAAAAAAACTAAAACATCAAAAACAATACCATAATTACGAACAATATAATACTCACTCAGACACCATTTTCAGTCTGCTAGTTTTATCAAGCAAAAACAAGCAAGGGACTTACTCACAGACAATCTCTTAAAATGAACTAGGATGGAATAACTTCAATGCAGAAACACAAGCAATTGAATACAAGATAATGTTTGAAATAGTATACATGTTTGTGTTCATATAAATGTAATGAAGCTATTATTTTTTGGGATAGTTACCATATATTTTATTTTTTAGACATAACACTTTCATTGAAGGAAAAGTTATAACTTGCAACAGGACTTCAGAAAAAGTGGCAATGCAGACTTTGGATGGACAGCTTATGTTTTATGATTATAAAAAATTAAAGTGTGAAAAAGAAAATTTTTCTTTACCTGAACCAAGCAGTGATGTAAAAATCCATTCTAGTGGGATTTATTCATTGTCTGAGTGGTCAAGACTTTATGTGAATGGATCGCAAATAAGTTTGCCATCTGTTTCGGGAAATGTCACTTCATTTCTTCTCAAGGACCCCTATATTTTATTGACTACTTCATCACATAAACTTATTATCCTTCACTTCAACAATATAAAGGTAACTCTCACTCTGAAATTCAATCCTTGAGTATCTTCTTAAAGGTTTTTTAATAATTTTCTTAAAGCCCAAACAGAAGTGTAAGTGTTGATCATTTGAAGATACAAAAATTTTAAGACATGTATTCAAGTGGGTTGAAATACACTGCCGGACAAAATTAAAGGATCACTTACAAATATTTATATTATTATTACATAAGAGATAAAAATAGAAATTCCATTGCCCCAGACTGGACTTTGTGTTGTATCTTATCCAGTTAATCCTGTACCTGTTTATATTCCCACCCTTTTATGGAGAAAAGGGTCAGTTAATCCACTTCTTTTCTTTCTTCCTATCAGTAAATGGTTAGTTGTTAGCAAAGATTCATCTTATTGAAGATTTTCTAACATTTAAGAGACTTTAGTTTTTACTTGTGAGTTTAGTAAGAATGTTGTGATGGCCAACAGAAGAGCATTGACCAAAGAGGAATCAATTTGTGCTGTTGCTTTGAGTGAAGAAGGGTTTTCTCAAAGGCATATTGTCCAGGGTGCTTAATAGGCACCTTCGAACTGGAGGGCATACAAGAAGAGTCGGACAAGGCCGTCCGAGGTCAACTTCCCACTGTGACGAGAGATTTTTGCAACTGCATGCTCTTCGGGATCGTCAACTGGTAACTGTCTGTGTGGTCTCCTCCAGAGGTTCAGGAATGTGCAAATTTCAGAGCGAACCGTGAGAAGACGGCTCAACGAGTATGGATTGACCTCCCATCCTTCAGCTACTGGACCTCTTCTCTCCAGGGAACTCCGGGTTGAGCGCTTGAGGTTTGCTCGGGAGCACCTAAACTGGACTCAGGAAGATTGGAGCCTCGTATTATTCAGCGATGAGTCAAGATTCTGTCTCCGATCTCCAGATGGACGGGAAAAGGTATGGCGAAGGCGGGGAGAGAGGTATGCTCCATGCACTTTTTCTCCAAGGGTTGCGTTTGGTGGTGGGTCAGTGATGGTGTGGGGGGCATAAATTTAAACTCCCGTACAGAGTTGGTTCTTGTGAACCGTGGCTCTATAACTGCTGATAGGTACATTAGGGAGGTACTTGAGCCACATGTAATACCTTTCGCCAGAAATATCGCAGGTAACTTTATTTTTATGCACGATAATGCCCAACCTCACGTTGCTCGATCAGTGCAAAATTTCCTCAGACAAGAAGAAATTGATGTTATGGTTTGGCCACCCAGAAGTCCAGATATGAACCCAATAGAGCATATATGGGACATGCTTGGAAGACGTGTCCGCGCCCGAGACCCACAAAATTTGGCAGATTTAAGGGAAATGTTAGTGGAAGAGTGGAACAACATCCCAGAACACGTGTAAGAGCCCTGGTCGCTGGAATGGGCAGGAGAATGGAAGCAATTATCAGAGCTAGAGGTGGGAATACCAATTATTGATCGTTTTCCTCAAATTCTTCCTTTTTATTCAGTTTTGTTATTTTATTTTAATTCAAAGATTTACTTTTTCATTTTAAGACTGTAGGACATTTTTATTTTTTTGATTTGTTTTCCTGTTAAAAATTTCTAGAAAATAATTTTTTATTACCCTTATAATAAAGTGTGACTTCCAAAGAAAAAAGAATATTTTCAAAAATACTCTATACAGTTCAGTAATTTCAAAATATTGAAGTGATCCTTTAATTTTGTCCGGCAGTGTATTTCTTTGATTTAATATTATTTACACAATACCATTTGGGATGGGGTATATAAGTAAGAAGTCAATAATTTATTTATTGATTTACTACATTTATAAAAAACAATAAAATAAAATTACTCTGTAATTTGGTCTGAAACTTAAACACTCCTTATTGCTTCTCTTGTATTTAGTTCTTACTTAGATTTTCTGTTGTCAACTGCTTAAATTTCAGAGAAACAATTGTTCTTTGGGGTAACAGGAGCAGTAAATGAGCTACAAAGTGAGGAGAAGGTAAAGAGTGTTCAGCTGAATAAACTTCCTGAAGTACCAACTAAGTAACTGTTGAATGTAACCAATTGCCCTATCAATCAGTGCTTCAGGTAGAAAACAACAGCCTCAGTGAGTAGAAATAGAGTTTCTGCAAGAAGTAAAGTTGCATTGATGAGTTGTTGCTCTATAGGAAGAGTTGCATGAGCATTGGTTAAAGTGCAATGAATTTGTCGGCATAAAAGCAACACCTCAGTAGCATCCCATAGCATGCTTTGGGAAGGCTGGATTATTAAATGCCAGTACACCACTTATCCACTCCATGAGTCACTTATCTCCTGAGAGATTATATTCATTGTATTCCTAATTTATTAAACAGCGGCATTTTCCATCAAGATAATCTGATTATTGCGATAAAAGGATCATCTCATAATTATCTAATTATCATTATTGAGTACGGAGGATCATTTACACCACTATACTGCGAACTCTCTTTTTTCCTGGTTGCCACAAAACCTCAGATTATTTCTATCGTAACTGTTTCATTACTGAAAATTTGAATGACATCTGCTTGTTAAAGTTGCCTGATTGCCGTCAATCAAGAGAAAAGTATTGTGAAATTATAGATAGATAGCTATTACAGACATAAACCTAAAACAAATAATTTATCAGTATAATTTATCTTATTAGACGATAAGAATCATTTTCTTCATGCTGCAAAAAGCAAAAGGATAAAATTAACTGGGATTTACTGGAAGTGAACAAAAGCAGTGGGGAATAAAATAATAAATATTTTATTTATGAAGCTAAGTCTTCATTATAATTATTATAATTTCAACCTTTTTTTTTGGAAATATTTTGCAAAAAGTATGACCCTTAAATTATATGTAGTTTAATGAAAGTATAGGTTAGAAAGGAATAAATTAAAAACGAAAATAGGAAATGTTCAACACCTGGATCATAAGAGATTGCTCAGAAGTTCCTCTGAGTCTCCCTGACTTATTCAGTAATGTATTATATTTTGTATAATATATAGTAATATAAAATGATATTGTATTTTAAAATTAAATAAAAATAAATTTTATTTTTAAATATTGCAATGTGTTATGTCAAGATTATGATTTTATTACACTACTTTCAAGGATGCAAAATTATTATTATTACAGAGGCAGCAGAAAGAACTAAAGATGGACATAAACAGTTTGTTTAAAACATGGAATTATAAAAAAACTAAAACATCAAAAACAATACCATAATTACGAACAATATAATACTCACTCAGACACCATTTTCAGTCTGCTAGTTTTATCAAGCAAAAACAAGCAAGGGACTTACTCACAGACAATCTCTTAAAATGAACTAGGATGGAATAACTTCAATGCAGAAACACAAGCAATTGAATACAAGATAATGTTTGAAATAGTATACATGTTTGTGTTCGGCCTGAGGATGGCAGATACCTGCCGAAAGTGCTTACTATTAGGACATGAAAGGCAGTTAATGAAGACATATTTCTATAGGTACCAGGTCATTCGAAAGTCCTGTCATTTTTATAATTTATGGCTTTTATTTTTATTCTAGAGCCTTTATTGTTCAATGAATTCAAAACTGGACTTTAATCCATGCGTACAAAAGTTAATTATTTGTAAAAAGGGGTTGTTAATTTCAATCCAGTCCTCTTTAGTGCTCGTACTGATTTGTCGAAATTGATTCCTGTGGAAACTCGTATTATGTCAATTTTGTTTTATGAGTATAAACTCAGTTTAAATGCTAGTGAAGTTGCTTAAAAAATATGCTCTGTTTTTGTAGTATCTCTCTTAGCGAAAGGCACTATTTTGGTTTGCCAAATTTCTTGCAGGTGATAAGACACTCAAAGATGATACTCGCTCGAGCCGACCATAGGTTGTTGAGGATGATCATGTATTTGAGTTGGATCTTCACCAAAGTTGTTCATGGCTTTACAACATAATATTTCTCTAACCTCAGTCTTGAATTATCTCCATCAACTAGGAAAAGTGAAAAAAAAAAAACTGGATAAATGGATTCTTCATAGACTTAAAGAAGCCTTAAGATGAGCTGCCTAGATGCAATGTGAATAGCAAACATCTTAATATGGACATAGTTTACTGGTGGTCATTTGTTATGGCTAATCTATGAACAAAAACACAAAATTTAATTCATTTGGAAACTCATGGTAACTCTCATGGTAAATACAAAAATGAGAAAGGTCTAAAATTTGATGTTTTTTTGGGGTGTTTACTTGTTGACTAGTCAGTCAATGTATGGTTTTCATGAGAAAATTTAAAGAAGAGTTTCAAGCCTAGTCTCATTTAGTTGAATATTCATATTGAAATTTTAATTTAATTTATTATATAATTATTAGTGCTCATGCAAACTAGAGTAATAAATTTTTAGATGACACTATTGATAATTCCTAATTTTTTAACTTTAAAAAATAACTTTTTATATTTAATATGCAATGATTTTTTTCCCCAGTGTGTTGAAATATCTGCTAGAAAACTTGAAAGAGGTTCCCAACTTATAACTACTTCTGGTAACTCAGTAATTCTACAAACACCCCGAGGGAATCTTGAAACCATTCAACCTAGGGCTTTAACAATCCTGACACTTGGCAATTTGATTAATTCAAAGTTTTACAAATCTGCATTATCCCTCATGAGGAAACAGCGAATTGATTTGAATTTAATTGTTGACCACAATCAAAAGAGTTTTGTTGAAGATTCATCTTTGTTTGTCCAGCAAGTAGATCCTCAGTGGCTCACTCTCCTTATTACTGAACTGAATAGTGATGATGTAACTAAGACCTCCTATGATTTGTACTACAAGTCAAAGGTAAAAATTTTGATTATTTATTTATATCTTTATTTTCTTTGATTGTTACATCATAGAAAAAGGTCATCTTAGAGTCACTATCCTTTTTAAACTATCTAGGTTACAAACTGTATAGTGCATTACTTTTGTATTAAATTAAGAAGTAGTTAGTCAGTACATAACTAACTCAAGATGAGACACTGAATTCTTATAATACAAAACTTTTGTACTTTTGATACTTGTATAATTAAGAGTTTTATATTGATCTTCAAGAGCTTTAAATAAATCTTGAAAATGACAATAAGCTAAAATTTAAATAAAAATAAAATATATAAAACTGTATTTTATTTGTAAAAGTACGTAAAAATGTAAAATAATATAAAAAAAATTGTAAGAAATTAATTAATTTAATTTTTTATTATCAGCCAATGTTTCGGCTTACACTGTAAGCCTTTTCAGGGATATCATGAATGCCAGTAGGGACATGTAGTCACCTGGATCAAATCTTCAGTCAGTCATGAAGATTTGATCCAGGTGTTGACACGTCCCCTCTGGCGTTCATGATAGCCCTGAAGAAGCTTACAATGTAACCCAAAACTTTGGCAGATAATATAAAACGTATTTCTTTAAATTATATTTTTTTGGATCAACCTTGACCGAACCCCAACTAATTCACTACTAATAATCTCCACGATCTCTCTATCCAAACAATTGAAAAACTCTCTATTTGAACAATATACTAAATTTCATACTTTTTTACAATGTGTTATGTTTTATAAATTTAAATATGTAAACTTTTTTTGATTTAATAACCAGTTGTGAAATAATTTAATTAAAAAAAGTATCTGAAGAGGTGGAATTTAAGAGGCAATGTAATTAACAATGACCTTCCTACAATGCATTGCTAATCATTTTATGCTGTAAGGTTCAATTTCTTTATTTCAACAATGCTTTTAACAGCATGAGAATCTATTTCAATCTATGAAAAATAAGACATGTTGATTTAAAATCTTTGTAAAATAACTGTTCATTTCACCTGACTCTGTTCCATGTATCAGCAAATCATAATCAACTCACACTAATATTTTTTCACTAACCAAAAACTTGTCCTTACTTTTTTAATAATTCAACAATAAATGCCTTATGTAATGAGGTGTATATAAATTTGACAAATATAAGTGAACTCAACAGATTATGATATTCATCAATTAAATTTATTGCTCATAAAATGTTTTAATTATATAAATATANTTTATAATTATTATTTAAATTTTGTAAACTTATATTTTATTTATTTAAATTTGTATTTTCTTTGATTAAGTATTTTACTGTTCCATAATGTGCCGTAGAGACCATGTTGCTTAATAATTCAGGAACAAGAATATTAAATTTATAAATCATAATTAGAATAAAATGCAATTTTCTTACATTTAATGTTGTTCTTTAATATTTTTATGAAAAACTTTAATTAAGGAAGAATTCTAGGGATGGGTGGCCTTCTCCCACCTCTCCCCTTCCGGTTGACCATCGTAGAGTCAACCATAGAGAGTCATCCTTGGTCACATAAACTTTTAACATTTATTGTGATTTTCTTTTTTTACTTTTTTTTATGCTCTAGTTAATCATTTACTCTTATTAATATCCATATTTTGTGAAGCATAGTAATTTCAATTAATCTGTGCTGCTCCTGCATGAATTCTTTTTGTTAGTTAGGAAATTCATATTTTATATTCAATAGATATTTTATATTTATTCAATATTAGGCAACTAAAATTCCTGCAGTTCTCTATATGAGTATTTTATTAATTTTTACTGCAAATGAAATACATGGGAAAACCTGTTCATTACAATTTTTTTCTTTCTTTTAGGACAGAAATAATCATACCATTTTGAATGGAAATAAAGTAAGAACAGTTTGTGAAAATTTATTAATGGCAATGTCTGTTGACGAGGAGTGTAAAAATAGATATATTTTACCTATTTTGAGCTCTTTAGTAAAAATAGGTGAGATGGGAAAAGCTATAAAAATTGCTAACAATCAACAATCTCTCCAACATCTTTTGTTTCTTGTTGATGTCAATAAACTTTATTTAGAAGCTTTAGGAGCTTACGATTTAGAAGCTGCTTTGAAAATTGCAGGTGAATATTAAATTATTAATATAATTATATTGCATTTATATGTATATTATAGTTGTTTTAATATAAGATATAGCAATTTAAAAAAAAATTATTGTTCTCTTATTATCTTGAGCTTAACTTCTATAATTGATTTTGGAACAAACACCATTTTATGTTAACACCCTATTTTAAAGAGGTAGTTTTAGTATATTGGAAATAATTTAATAGCTATTACAAGAAATTAAAATTTGATTTATGGTAAGATAAAATAATATGATAGATGCTGGATGATATTTGGTATATTCATTATATATACCCTCATAAGAATATCCACAAGGGAACTTGGGAAGTCCTAAGGAGAGATTATGTTAATTAAGTAAATTATGTCTTAATAACAGCGAGACATTGTTGTAAGGATCGTGAAACTTTTTGATCCTAGCAAAGTTAAGACAAAGATTAACTAAAATTGCCTGAACTGGGGTCATAAAAAGAAAGAAGTCTAAAGGAGAAAGAGCTTGAAAAGCTCTTGATGTGAATGGATACAGAAATGAAGAATGAGGTAAGAGAGAATAAGAAGCTAAAGAGAATGTTAAGATCATTATTGAGATAAAATGGAATATACAGGAGCAGAAATGTAATTTCTAATTTTGCAATTACTTAAATTTTGGGTATAACTGAACTTAAGATCTGATAAGATATTACTGATCAAATATTTTTTAATGACTAGCAATGGAAATGTGTTTATAAGTTTATCAAAATCATAGAAACCCCATAAATAACATTATATGTTTGGCTTGGAAATTTAGAGTACAGCTTTTTATACCTTGGTTCATCCCTCTAGTTGGAAAATCAAATTTCTATATAAATTAATCTTCGAATCTTGGTTTGTAATAGAGTATAATTTGCTAGGCCAGAAGTTTGCGATGGGTGAGCCATGAAGCAAGGATGGGTTAGAAGCCAGAAGAGTGTATTTGAGGTGAAGTGCTAATGGAAAGGAAGACCAAGGAGTAGATGTCAGAATGAAGTTGATAGGGATGGAAAAAATATGGGAATATAAGAAATTGGAAGAAACAAGTGCAGGATTGAGAAAAATGTAGAGTCGGGCTTAGTAGGCCATTAGCACCATAAGTGTAAAGTAATAATTACCTTAATAGAGCCCATCATTAAACATTATTGTCACAAAAGAAACTTAGAACAAAAATCACAATATCCATATTTATTTTTATCATAATTCTTATTTCTTTTATACAGGAATGTAAATATGGTAATATTATGTAGTAATATTTGTATATGGTGTCCATGACCAAACTATAGAAATAATATTTAGTGTGTGGGTATTTGCTAAAGATATAAATGAAATAAAAAAGATTGTAGACAGTATGGCAGACTGGTACAAATAAATGGTGGAACAAGTGAGAACAAGAATTCCTCTTACCACAATTTTTGGAATTCCTTGGATTGTCAGTCGTTTCTTTGGTTTCGAAAAACATAATTAAAAGCCCATCCCATTGTAAATTTCAAAGGGAACGGATCTCGTTTGGTTTGAGATTTCTACTTCAGGGCTAAGTGGAAATCTGTAATTCCTTGAACCATCGTAAATCATCAATTTTGAGAAGCATTATTTGAAAATTGATTTCTGGAAAATTTTGAATTTTGATAGATTAAACCACCATAGGAAACTATAAAACTTAAAATAAGAAAGCAACAGGTCACTTTGTGAGAGGGAATATTAGCAAAGATCTTTACAGTATGGAGTTAGTAGCTAGAAGAAGTGAGGAGGTCACTTTATCGTAAGGGAAATAACATGAAGAGGGGGTTAAAATGGCACATTTGTGAATTATGGGAGTGTACTACTGTACATAATAGAGCTTTAATTTAATAGAGTTTAATTTAATAATTAAATTTATTTATGTAGTTCAAAAACTGCTGAATCCAATGTGAGATCTCCACTTGTTTGGCTTCAACAACAATCAAGAAGTACTCATCTAAGAACATAGACTACACAACATACACAACCTGAAATTCATTTCCCATATCAGTCTTTCTAATCAACCTAATCAATTTCAATACTCCACTCATCCAAAAAACAAAATATTTAATGAAAAACTTTTTACTGATATTTTATAGTTAAATAATAGAAAATAATAATAATATTTGCCATTTATCTTTCAACAGTCATAAAATAAATTTGAAACAAAATAGGTTAAAAAGTTAAATTTCTTGAATCAAGGAACTTCTATATCGCTTTCACTTATCAAATAAATGTGTCAGTGAAACTCCACTGAAAGAAAGTAAGAAAAACATAATTACTGGGTACATGATCTACAGAAAGAATAGGCAAAAGACATTGTCGAGGAGTTATGACTTTAAAGTAAACAAATAATTAAGCAAAATTGTATCGGCTCTCTCTTCATAGATTTAAATAGATTAAAAAATAGACAGTTAAGGCATTCACCTTTATTCTCTGAATTCCATTCCCTTAAATTTATTAGTAGGCTACCTTAAGGTAGTAGATTGGGTGATTGAGGTGGTCAACTAGTCCTTTTATCTTCGCGGTACAAATGTTTAGGTAATCTCAATTGAGAAAGCTTGTTAAAAATGTAGAATATTTTTTTAAAAAAATTGCAGGAAACTCCTAGATTTTACCAGTTATATTGAATCACTCATGCTAGCCCCAGAAGCACCCAAATTCCATATTTTAAAGATCATGTAAGATGTCTTAGATATAGGAAATACTCAAGGGATTAGCTTTGCAATCTTGAGTGTTACATTGACTAAGCTAAGTCCATCTCCCCATGATGATGACTACACACATTATTACCATTGTTTAGGTAATAATGCAACACTGCTGTTGCTTTGACTAACACTGAATTTGATTTATATTTTCAACTCCAAACTCCCAAGAATCTAATTTATTACTTGGAAAAATAAATAAATAATAAATTGAATGTATACTCAACACTTATGTTGTGGCTTATTTAAGGGCTTAGTAAGAAAGTCTGGTACCATTTTTTCACTTAGAACATACTTGATTATAATTTTATTTTTAGAAACATACATGTATAAAATTATGCTTAATGCCTTTGATTTTGGAGTGTTGATTAACTACACCATTATTAGTCAATTCAATTGCACTGGTATTATCAATCACAGTAGATAATAGGATTCTATGTAACATCAACCTTTATCATTAATTTAAGAAATTCAATTCAATCATATTTTGTCTTGAACTGCTAAGCTCTTATTTTTGGCTTCACTTTTTGATAGGACTATTATATTTTGCTTCTTGCTGAACTTTGGATCAAAAAACTATATCCAACAATTGAAAATCTATTATTTTGATTGCCCAGTTGTAATTGCTATAAATAACAAATTCCTAGGAGCTAAGGTTCGGTTTATAGCCTAATACACACTAAAGATTATATATGAATCTTTTAACATAATACTAGTGTTTTTTTTTAAATTTGGGCTCATAATCCAAGCTCTTAAAAAATGGCAACTAATAGTCTAATATTCACATAAAATGATGAAAGTCTTATGAATGATGTACTTCACATAATTTCATACTTTTAAGCAGTTTTCGAACAAATTCTACTTTTAATTAAAATAAATATTTCATCTTTGAGATTGTTAACTTGTTGTATAGTATAGTGTCTTAAATGAAATATTCTTTTATAAGATATAATAGTTATTTTCACTTAACATTTTTCAGATTAGTGTCTGATGCATTTGTTCAATTTTCAGAGAAATCTCAAAAGGACCCTAAGGAATATATTCCATATTTAAACTCTCTCAAAGAAATGGAACCTAATTATATGAAATTCACAATAGACAAAAGTTTGAATAAGCTAAATTCTTCACTATCTCATCTCTCAAAGTGTACTGGTGTACATCTTGAAGAGTGCATGGCTTTTATAAGAGAAAATTCTCTATATTCTTCTGCTTTGAGGTTATTTAAGGGTGATAAAGAAAGGTGAGAGACAAGTTATGCCACTTTTTATATTTAATAACCTATACACAGCATTTGTAACTGTAATTGGCGTCTTTTAGGTTTTCCTGAATCCAAAAACTTTAAAAAAAATCTGTGCTTATGTATTCACTTGTTTCCCATAATGAGATTTCCCATAGGATACTATTTTATATGTCCCTAGAATACTTAGGGTAATATTGGGGTCCAAAAAAAAAAAAAAAATGATGATAATAAATTATGTCTGAAGTGAATAAACAAGAAATATAAATTTTAAAAATCTAACAAAACCTAGCGAGGCCCAAAACTTGTACAAAATTATTACATTTTTTTTTTTTAATTTTTAACAATAAGTATTTCTTCAACTGAGTATTTAATGACTTAAAATAAAACTATTACACCTTAATAATAAATGTCATAATTCCCTTAGGATACCCTGGCAAAATATTTGAAAATTTTTAACTGTCATTTACTACTTTATACTTTATTGGAGAAATGTGTGTATGTATATATATATATATATATATATAGACTAATTTTTTAAACATATTTTCAGTATATTTTCTCAAAATGTTCTATTTTTCTTTCAATAATAATTATAGCATATTTCCCATAGAGAAATCTATTCACTCATTGAAGAAGCTGAGGCAGTAAGATTTTTTTATTTTATTCCCTTGCATTTATTCTATGAAAAATAATATGGTTTGTCGGTACACTTCCCACACTTGGTTTGGAAGTACACTTCTTCCCACCCCTTTTCACTGGTTGACTCTCAGTTTAGCTTTGCATTCTGAGATGTGACCATAAACTTTCCTCAGAGATCTCTCCAGACATCACTATCGGTACACATAAAGTTTTTTTTTAGATAAAACATTGACATTTAATTTCACATTGTTTTATATTTTTATTGTTTAGTTTAATCTGTAAATCTTATTCTGTCATATAACATACCTGATCTCTGTCTGTTCATTCCAATCTATAATTCTATAAGTGTAATAGTATGTATTGCATTTCAGCCCTGATGTTGACTTACAAGTTAAGTCGAAACGTATAAAATAAATACCCAACAATTTTGGAGAATTTTATTTTTATAATCCTGGCAGAAACCCTGACTAATTTTTCCAGCATAATACTGGATGGCTAATGAATCTCCAACCATGTTATTATATAATAGGAANATACGTACGTGTGTGTGTGTGTGTGTGTGTGTGCGCGCATGAGAAGTGCATATGTGAATGCGTGTGCGTGAGAGTGTGTCTGTGCGCGTGTGCATGGTATGTAAATATAGAGAAGGCGAAACACTCTTGGCTGAGATATATGTAACAAATAAGAACAGGAGGAAGAAAGAGTGTAGTGAACACACAAAAAAGAAAAAGAACCTCTGAAGAGACACTCTTTTCACACCTGTCTAATAAAGGGCGAGAAGTCTCCCTGAAAATCTAGTATTCATTATAACTTTTACTTTTTGTGTGTTCACTACATTCTTTCTTTTTTCTGTTCTTATTTGTTGCATATATATATATCTGTAGCTAAAAAACTTTGTACTTTATTTGCTATTAGAGATCTTTAGAACATAGTTTATAAATTTATTTTTCTAACATTTTTATTTTATTTACCATTTCTTCTTTTGGGTTGGACCGTGTCAAATTGGTATTATTTGCCGAGCTTTCGCACATCATGTGATGGCTTCTTCAGGGCTGAAAAGAGAATGAGAGTGTAACTCCTCTCGCATATTAATAATGTAACTCCTCTGAAAGAAGAAACGGTAAATTCTTCTGACGACCGTCGAAGCCTACGTGAACAACATTTTTATTTTAAATCATTTATAGGAAATGTGTATTATGAAAATATAGGGTTGGTGAGAAATTATTTTCATTTTATTTTATTAGGTAACTTTAATGTCCTTTTACACTTGTAATCATTATTCACTGAAGACATACTATTAAGATTTTGAAAGATCGAAGGTGAGAGAACATTCTTTTTATAATGTTAGTTTTATTCATCTGCTCATTCAAAAGTTCTTATTACTTAAATTCTTAATCAATTTCTGAATAATCATATACTCATTAAAAATGGAGATTCAAAAATGTCCTTTTGTTTTGTTTTGCTTTTTACTTCTGAAAGAGAAAAATATGGCAATGGCTCAGGAGAAAAAAAATAAGGTATTTATAGTGATAAGTGCTTAAGTGAATGCCAATTTCCCAGTTTGTTTGTTCTATTTTCTCTGGTAAGTTAGATGCAAATGAGTCCATAGTTAAAAAATATGAATTTTTTTAAAAAAAAATCAAGGAAGATAGACACATTTTGCTTTATGACTTCACTTAGGAAATGAACTTTTACCATAAAACTGCTTTGTACAATTTATATTAAACTGAATGAGCTTAATACATGACCCCAAAAAGAATTGACAGAAAAAAATGAGAGATGGTTTTTAGAATGGCCAAAATTTATTAATAATAAATACTTGCATAATGGCAATTACTTTTATTTTATTTCAGTTAGAAAAAAGTTAATTGAACATAGTGGTTGTAAAATATAATTTTCTAATGTTTATGTCCTATAAAGTTTTTACAAAAAACATTTTTACAGAAGATATTTCTAGAAATAACTGCAATGACTGTGTACTACTTCTCCTACTATTCCTTCCCAGCCAGTCTGGAGTCTAAGAGGTCTCTTTTTTCAGCTCATGTCCTAATCAAATTATTGGAGATGTATTAGTTTATGCACCTCCTGCATAACTAACTGTTTTTACTATTATGTTACTAATTTTACTATTATGCTATGGCATACTAAATTTAGATTTATATTTAACAATTTTGACATTGAAATTTAGCTTTGTCTTTTCAAAGCTGAATTTTACATTTGTAAAATGTGTCATTTCAGATGAAACCTTCTATTTCACATGATCTGATTGGCTGGCTACCAGAAAGGAAAAAAAAAATTGTTAATTTATTAACGGATAATATAGATCTAAAGAAAGTTTCTTAAGTGATGCTTTTTAATACGTATTAGGGCCTTATTTAGGGAACTCAATCTGAACTGAGGACAGCTATTTGGGGACACAATAAGTCTGATTTGTATATTTCTGAAAATAATCATGTTCAATCTTTCCTGTTTTATTTATTTTATCACATATTTTTTTTTTCTATAAAATACTATACTTTTTATTATAATTCAGTATTTTATTTTATTTCAGTAATGAAAAGTGTTATAGTCTTGCTCAAAGCATATGTAGCATGTTGTCTTCAAGTCATAAGTTTCTTGATGCAGCTATTATGTACTTAGAATGGTTATCTGATATTGAGAAAGCTGTGGTTATGTATATTCAAGGAAAATACTGGAAGGAGGCCATCTACACTTCTGAGAAACATAATAAACCTGAATTGCTTGGTACTTCACTATTTTTTCTTATTATTTTTATTTATGTAAAATTTTGTTTTTGTTTTGAAATTTATCATTTTAATGTTTGTTTTATTTTGACAAAATTCATTCCCATCTTATAGAATAATTTTAAACAAATATTTATCATTTACTAGAAAAAAAAAATTAGATTCTTTGATGAACAAATTATTAGCTCTTAGAAGAAAATTGGTATCATTGTACTTGTTTCCCATAATGAGATTTCCCATAGGATACTATTTTATATGTCCCTAGAATACTTAGGGTAATATTGGGGTCCAAAAAAAAAAAAAAAAATGATGATAATAAATTATGTCTGAAGTGAATAAACAAGAAATATAAATTTAATCTTAAAATTTAATCAAATAGAAATCATGACATCTGGCATAATTTTGAATTAACATGTTTTGCTTCTCTATGTACTAGGCCTTACAATATAGTATTTGTTTTTCTACATGCGATTATGCTCACATATGTTGTTATGTTATTTTATATTATGCTCATAATACTGTCAGAGCTGTCTTTTGACAATAAGACAGCAAATATTTTGACTAAAAGGTTATTACTATGAATGGAAAATGTAGTCAAGAAACTAGTAAATAACTTAACTAAATCCAATGAGTATTTACTTCGGTGGCAAACACTGAGTCAATTTAGACCCAGTTTTTAAATATTTCAGATTTTTACCAAGTTTTACTGAATATTTTAATTTTTCATTTTATGCTTCTCTCACGTTCCCAAATGAGGAAAACTAGAATATTAAGGTAAATAAATATTATTTTTTTATGGTATTTAATCCCACGTAAATTTTAACAATTTTTAGTGCAAGGGAACAGAATAAAAATTCTGTTCTATTGAGGGGAATTTAATTACTTATCAGACTTGTCCTGGTAGCATAAATGGTAAATGCACCGGCCCGGATAGCAGGAGATCCAGGTTTGAGTCCTGGCGAGGACAGTTAGATTTTCTGTTCCCTTGCACTAAAAATTGTTAAAATTTAGGTAGATATTTTAAACAAGGGTTCGACAAGTAACGGGTTCCATTCTGACCCATACCTCGCCATTCAGGTAGCTGTCTCCATCCCTCCTCTGCATCACAAAAAAGGATTTCCCGGGCCATTAAATTGCTGTTGAGCTCTTGACTCGTGTGCATTCTTCAGAAATTCTATTTATAAAAGAAGTGAAAATCCAAGTTTTTGTGCGCAGAAGAGATTGTTGCTGAGTTTTTGAGACAAGAAAATAAAAGTGATCCTGAATGTGTATGGGTAAAACACCAGTTAGTGATGTTTCTGTTAGTGACTGTAGTGATTTTGAACCAGTTACACCAGAAAAATTGAAAATTTCTTTGGAAGAAAGTATCCATAATTATATCATTACTTTCCACATATTATATCTGACACATTTGCAAAAACTTTTTAAAATCTATAAAGGCAAAATTTAGCTTCACCTAGTACTGCTCTGCAAAAACTTAGAAACCCAAGAACTGAGGGTATTGATCTGGTCGATGTATGATCTAAAGATCATAAATATGAGACCACTCTGTCCGAGTTTAGCTTTGATACTTCTGTCTTGCATAATATAGCAAAAATAGTTTGCTTGGCACTGATGTCAGAGTGATTACCTTTTGAGTTCCAACATTTTGCAATTTTATTTTTCTGAGGAATTTTAACAAGTAGTTTCTTATTACTTAAGTACATAAGAAGAATTATTATTAGTTCAGCATTATTATTCTTAAGTACTCAAACCTTGTGGGATAATACTCATTACTCCAGATTTCAGTGAGAAGAGGGCAAATGGCATGTGCAATAGTTTTAGGGTTTATCTTTAGTAGTTCTACCAGTAGTTTTGCTAACTATAAGCATTCCTTACTTTTTGCAGGCTTAAATTAGCAAAGATCGTTTCTTGAAAAGGGTCTTGTATCTGGTCATTTCACTTTTGTCAATCTCCGGTTTACAAGTTTCATACATTTTCTTGACACTTTAGTATCCAATTTTAGTTAATTTTTCATATTCTGGCTGGTATTTCTTCATTTTGGGATCTGTAATCATTTTATGGGGCTGCTATCTTAAGGCCTCCAAGCTTCCCCTTCCTCCTTCAACTCAGTTTTCATCAAAAGTAATTACTGAACTGATACATCAGAAGCCCTCAGGCTGCTGAGGTTGCCAGGACCTCCTTGGATTATCCTAAGCAACTCTGGGAAGAGGAGTTGACTTCAAATCATTCTGAAATCATTGCTCAAGCTAACAAAGTATGAATATACATTCATTAAAAAGTTTTGATATTTATTCGTTCTTTAATAATTCTTTGGGAATGAGAACAGAGAATATTTATGAGATTTGAATTGTGTATGGAGGTATACTATTTTCTATAAATTTATGACATTGTCATAAAAATAAGTGTATCTAAGAGTTAAAGAATATATGCCTATGTGTTCTTGGTTTAAAAGGTTATATAAAATTGCTTTTATTATAGCCTTTTTTGAATGACTTTATTTATTTGTTTATTACAAAATAAAAAGTGTAATGTTTGTTAAAAAAAAGTAAGAATTTAACAATTCTTAATAGTTTGTTATTTTAATCTGTTAATTGAGATTTTAATCCAAATTCATTTTTTAAACATTTTATGATTAAGTGAGTGTAAATTCAATTTTTTATTTATTTTCTTCTTAGCACTCTAAATTTTTCACAGGTGAGATAAAAGAATCGTTAATGGAAGCAGCAGATGCTCTATGCGAATCTATATTAGGAAATAAGGAGAAAGTAGAAAAGTATGTATCTAGATTACAAGTTGTGAGAGTTGAAAAACAAAACCGACCTGCTTTTACTTTTGGTAAATATTGTTTTTGTAATAATAATAGTATTTTAAAATTTCGAAGAACTTATCTATA